>JASANB010007309.1:0-16200 GCA_030248155.1 Sabatieria punctata | reverse complement strand
GAGTTTATAATCATCAGGTGTAAAATGAATGAAAATTGCTGACAGATACTTAGTTCAGATGGGGGCCTTTTGGAAACTCGTGCAAACTAACACTGGCTGTTTTGGTTCGTGTTTGTAGCCAGTTCTGCAGCCAGGCACAGTGCACTCTGAAACGCTATAAAACAATAGACCTACATATCGCACAGAAAAAAACCCGTTAAGCGCGAATGTGAGCTTTGGCTTATGTATCTGCAATGGGTGGGGAATAGCGTAAAAAAGGATAAACAAGACGGTTCTTCAAAATGAGTGTGTAAAACTTACATAGTTTGTGCATTTTTAAGATCCTCTCAGTTTTAGAGGCAGGGACAGATTTTTTTTTGGAAATTTTTTTACAAAATTAGACCGGCAGCAGAGGAAAACGTCAGTAAACATTTATTTGAAGAAACTGGTTGTGTAATTCTTTCAGATGAAGTTTTCTCTTTCAAACAAGTCTTGCTGATAGTAAGCTCTTCAGATAATTCTCTCAGAGGACTCTCTTGCTTCTGTGTTTGTGCGTTGCATGGTGTAGGCTTTCCAGTAGAATAAATTGCACTGTACTGTACAAATTCGTTGTGATAGAAAACGCTTTGTGTATCTTGTTTAAAGCAATTGTCTCTATCAAGCAATTATGACACTCGAACGCAAATCTGTCAAAAAAGCAGTTTTACTTTTAAGAAATCCTCCTGACACTCTTAGGCATATCGTTCAAATAACAAGCAGCTTTCTTTTTCAAGAAATCCTGACACTCTTTAGCAAAAACATATAAAAACAGTCCCTTCTGACACTGTAGAAAAATCCTTCGAAAAAGCAGTTTTTTTAAATTACTGATACTCTTTAGGCAATTCTTTCAAAAACAGTAATTTCCCCTTCCATTCCAAAGAATTCCTGCACGCTTTAGGCAAATTCATAAAAAGCAGCTTTCCCTTCCAATCTGAACAATTCTGCCACTCTTTAGGCAAATCTGTCCAAAGTCAGGTCTCCCTTCGTCAAAAGAATTCTATGACACTTACACTGTAGCTGCTTTCCTTCCAAAGAATTCTGGCACTCTTTAGGCAAATCCTTCAAAAAGCAGCTTTCGCTTCCAAAGAATTCTGGCACTTTTTAGGCAAATCTTTCAAAAAAGAGCTTTCCTTCCAAAGAATTCTGGCACTCTTTAGGCAAATCTTTCAAAAAACAGGTTTCGCTTCCAAAGAATTCTGGCACTCTTTAGGCAAATCTTTCAAAAAGCAGCTTTCGCTTCCAAACAATTCTGGCACTCTTTAGGTACATAAACCTTTCAAGAATGAAGTTTTCTCTTTCAAGCAGTTCTAACACTCTTTAGGAAAACCTTTCAACAAAGCAGTTTTCTTGTTCAAGCAATTCTGCTCTAAGGGCAAGCTCTTCAATTGAAAAGAAATTTGTTTCAAGCAAGTTATTCTCAGTGTAAGCACTTCGGGTACATAGATCTTAATAAAAAGCTGTTTTCCCTTTGAAGTAATTCTTTCTGATAGTAAACTCTTGATGTAGCTCTTTCAATAGTAGTTTTCCCTTTGAAGTAATTCTTTCTGACAGTAAACTCTTTAGGTAGCTCTTTCAATAAGTACTTTTCTCTTTTAAGTAATTCTTTCTGACAGTAAACTCTTTAGGTAGCTCTTTCAATAAGTACTTTTCTCTTTTAAGTAATTCTTTCTGACAGTAAACTCTTTAGGTAGCTCTTTCAATAAGTACTTTTCTCTTTTAAGTAATTCTTTCTGACAGTAAACTCTTTAGGTAGCTCTTTCAATAAGTACTTTTCTCTTTGAAGTAATTCTTTCTGACAGTAAACTCTTTAAGTAGCTCTTTCAATACGTAGTTTTCTCTTTGAAGTAATTCTTTCTGACAGTAAACTCTTTAAGTAGCTCTTTCAATACATAGTTTTCTCTTTAAAGTAATTCTTTCTGACAGTAAACTCTTTAAGTAGCTCTTTCAATACATAGTTTTCTCTTTGAAGTAATTCTTTCTGACAGTAAACTCTTTAAGTAGCTCTTTCAATAGTACAGTAGTTTTCTCTTTGAAGTAATTCTTTCTGACAGTAAACTGTTTCGGTAGCTCTTTCAATAAGGAGTTTTCTCTTTGAAGTAATTCTTTCTGACAGTAAACTCTTTAAGTAGCTCTTTCAATAGTACAGTAGTTTTCTCTTTGAAGTAATTCTTTCTGACAGTAAACTCTTTAAGTAGCTCTTTCAATACGTAGTTTTCTCTTTGAAGTAATTCTTTCTGACAGTAAACTCTTTAAGTAGCTCTTTCAATACGTAGTTTTCTCTTTGAAGTAATTCTTTCTGACAGTAAACTCTTTAAGTAGCTCTTTCAATACGTAGTTTTCTCTTTAAAGTAATTCTTTCTGACAGTAAACTCTTTAAGTAGCTCTTTCAATACGTAGTTTTCTCTTTGAAGTAATTCTTTCTGACAGTAAACTCTCTAAGTAGCTCTTTCAATAGTACAGTAGTTTTCTCTTTGAAGTAATTCTTTCTGACAGTAAACTGTTTCGGTAGCTCTTTCAATAAGGAGTTTTCTCTTTGAAGTAATTCTTTCTGACAGTAAACTCTTTAAGTAGCTCTTTCAATAGTACAGTAGTTTTCTCTTTGAAGTAATTCTTTCTGACAGTAAACTCTTTAAGTAGCTCTTTCAATACATAGTTTTCTCTTTGAAGTAATTCTTTCTGACAGTAAACTCTTTAAGTAGCTCTTTCAATATGTAGTTTTCTCTTTGAAGTAATTCTTTCTGACAGTAAACTCTTTAAGTAGCTCTTTCAATACATAGTTTTCTCTTTAAAGTAATTTTTTCTGACAGTAAACTCTTTAAGTAGCTCTTTCAATACGTAGTTTTCTCTTTGAAGTAATTCTTTCTGACAGTAAACTCTTTAAGTTGCTCTTTCAATAGTACAGTAGTTTTCTCTTTGAAGTAATTCTGTCTGACAGTAAACTGTTTCGGTAGCTCTTTCAATAAGGAGTTTTCTCTTTGAAGTAATTCTTCCTGACAGTAAACTCTTTAAGTAGCTCTTTCAATAGTACAGTAGTTTTCTCTTTGAAGTAATTCTTTCTGACAGTAAACTCTTTAAGTAGCTCTTTCAATACGTAGTTTTCTCTTTGAAGTAATTCTTTCTGACAGTAAACTCTTTAAGTAGCTCTTTCAATACGTAGTTTTCTCTTTAAAGTAATTCTTTCTGACAGTAAACTCTTTAAGTAGCTCTTTCAATATGTAGTTTTCTCTTTAAAGTAATTCTTTCTGACAGTAAACTCTTTAAGTAGCTCTTTCAATATGTAGTTTTCTCTTTGAAGTAATTCTTTCTGACAGTAAACTCTTTAAGTAGCTCTTTCAATACGTAGTTTTCTCTTTGAAGTAATTCTTTCTGACAGTAAACTCTTTAAGTAGCTCTTTCAATAGTACAGTAGTTTTCTCTTTGAAGTAATTCTTTCTGACAGTAAACTGTTTCGGTAGCTCTTTCAATAAGGAGTTTTCTCTTTGAAGTAATTCTTTCTGACAGTAAACTCTTTAAGTAGCTCTTTCAATAGTACAGTAGTTTTCTCTTTGAAGTAATTCTTTCTGACAGTAAACTCTTTAAGTAGCTCTTTCAATACGTAGTTTTCTCTTTAAAGTAATTCTTTCTGACAGTAAACTCTTTAAGTAGCTCTTTCAATACGTAGTTTTCTCTTTGAAGTAATTCTTTCTGACAGTAAACTCTTTAAGTAGCTCTTTCAATACATAGTTTTCTCTTTGAAGTAATTCTTTCTGACAGTAAACTCTTTAAGTAGCTCTTTCAATAGTACAGTAGTTTTCTCTTTGAAGTAATTCTTTCTGACAGTAAACTGTTTCGGTAGCTCTTTCAATAAGGAGTTTTCTCTTTGAAGTAATTCTTTCTGACAGTAAACTGTTTCGGTAGCTCTTTCAATAAGGAGTTTTCTCTTTGAAGTAATTCTTTCTGACAGTAAACTCTTTAAGTAGCTCTTTCAATAGTACAGTAGTTTTCTCTTTGAAGTAATTCTTTCTGACAGTAAACTCTTTAAGTAGCTCTTTCAATACATAGTTTTCTCTTTAAAGTAATTCTTTCTGACAGTAAACTCTTTAAGTAGCTCTTTCAATATGTAGTTTTCTCTTTGAAGTAATTCTTTCTGACAGTAAACTCTTTAAGTAGCTCTTTCAATAGTACAGTAGTTTTCTCTTTGAAGTAATTCTTTCTGACAGTAAACTGTTTCGGTAGCTCTTTCAATAAGGAGTTTTCTCTTTGAAGTAATTCTTTCTGACAGTAAACTCGTTAGGTAGCACTTTCAAGAAGTAGTTTTCTCTTTCATCCAAATTATTTCTATTTGATAAGTTTTTTATGCAGCGTTCCTTCAGATAACAGTTTTCTCTGGCAGGCAGTTATTTCTGGGAACACATAATTGAAAGAAAGCACGAGTAATATAAGCTGAGCGCAGCTCGAAACCCAACGCTATGCACCGGTGCAAGGCAAATGTGGCGAGACGCTTGTTTACTCCAGTCGCCTGTTTCCTTCCAGGTGCGGTGTCTCAAGATAAGCAGCTTGCTACGAGCCAGCCGCGCCCAGCCACACGCTTTAAGATATGTCTGCATGGCCCATACAATTAAGCCAGACATGGGCTAGCATTTCGGCTGAGGGGTTGTAGAATTTTCAATTCCTTAGGGGCTGAGGGGGGTAGAAGCGCCTGAGGGGGTGGTAAGCCTAAAAGTCCGATTTTTGGCATATTTTTCATTAAAATGAGCTACAATAAGCTATTCTGAGCTCACTTACACCTAATCCAGTCATATTTTTCCTGAGGGGGGTAGCGGCCGGCTGATGGGGGTAGGTCAGAGCCTGAGGGAGGTCAACCCCCCTCAGCCCCCCTTGCCTATGTCTGACTTAAGCTGCAACAAAAACGAACCATAAGCCTTGGCTGCCAGTAAAAACATTTAGAACGCATTCTGAGCATAAAATAGACAGGTGTAGGTCACAATTTTTATTCATTTGTCTTATTTTTGGCCAATTTATTTCTACCTCTTCTGGGGGGGAGAGGTGTACACGTAAACATACAACCGCGGGATATGCTACTGTTCAAGCCATGGTTTCAAAACGAAGTTTATCTTTCTAGCAAGTTTTTTCTCACAGTAAACAATTCAGGCAGTTTTTTAATATATAGTTTTCTTCTTCAAGCAATTCTTGGTGACAGCATAGCAAAGGGCACTGAAATTGAGGAATTTCCACAGAAAGGAAAGTAATATTTAGCCATCTTTTTGAAATTTAGCAATTTTTAGTGCCCTTGAGGTACACGGGTGCCCAGTCAGTAGTGCTGAATCTATGTTATGCCAAATGGGGATCCGCTTTACAACTTTCATTCGAGGCTATACTCTTGGTACTACTAAAAGATCACAGTTTAGGTGGACCGCCCTAGCTCTTAGTTTTCGGCACACAGCACCTACAGCAGGAGTTGTAAGTTTCACACCAAACTTGTGCAGGTACAATGTAGGTACCCAAAGGCATTGATAATAATAAATCATGAGTGATGGCGAAAAAACTGTCCTTTCCTGTGTTGGACTGCAGTAGGATATCAATAGAAAGCTTGAAATGCACTAAATAAATGGACGAAAATATTACCATATTCTTATTCCTCCCTATTTCCGTTTAAAAACCCCAACAACACTGCATTACGTAGTACATACGTATCTATATTACTGATACTCTTTTAAGCAATTATTTCTGATAGTAAACGTTTCAGACCATTCTTTCAAAACGTTTTTTGTCTTTCAAGCAATTGTTTCTGACAGTAACTCTTTAGGAAGTTCTTTAAAAATCAGTTTTGTCTTTCAAACAATTCTGTCAGACTGTAAACTCTTCAAGTATTCCTTTAAAAGCAGTTTTCTGTTTTGCTATTCTTTCAAAAAAACAGCTTTCAGTTGCAATTCACAGTAAGCTGTTGTCAGTTTTCGAGCCATGGAACCAGCAGGACTTGGAATTTTCGGGCCAAACTTTCGTCATAGGTACCTAGTTATCTGATTAATAAATCCTGAAAATCTGAGCCGAATTCATAGAGAAATGACTGAGAACGAACTGTTTGAGTAAACTCTCCTTCCTGCTGGAGTGTCTAAAGGCTAGCAGCTTTACAACGAGCGAGCCGAACGGCGCGAGAGCACACGCTTTAAGATGCAATTGCATCCTACACGCTTAACGAAAAGCTAATCTTATACCGGCAGCCTTGGCTGCCGGTAAAAATCAATGAGATAGGTTACCTACATTGTATCTAGTACCGAGCCGATAACATGAATGGAAAAGGAACACAGAAAAAACCGGGGGCAGGCCAAATCTCATGACACTTTTCTACCATTATCTCATTCACTAATAGAAGAAAGAAAACTGAGTAGGTAGGTAAAAAGAAGCAGAACAATTAAGGTTAATGGGTGACCTAACAGAATTTCCAGCATGAACAGTTTATGCGCAGGAAACGCGTGAAGAAAGAAGCATCACTACCGCGTAGCAGAAAATCTTTAACAATTCAGTCTTGAATAATACCTATGGGTGCACACTAAACCAAACAGCAACAAACCGGCCGACCGACGAGCGAGAAACTCGTGGCCGCAAACCACGCGAACCTCACCAGCACACACTGCCAGTGCCAGACAACAGACAAGCAGATAGGCGCGGCCAGAAAAATCGATACACACCGTCCTTGCAGGTAGGCGGCTAAATTAAACAAACAGACAACTACATAAGCGCGCACGTAACTGCACTGTACGCAAAAATAAATGATCTCTTTCTTACATTTCCTGGAATTATGTAGCTATGAGTTAGCGCACATAAGATTACTGACTCCGTTTCAAAGTTAAATGAATTCAGAGTTTTTTGCAAATAACTCCTTATGGATGCGTTGGAGCGCTTTGGGCCTTATGACCAAAGTTGTAGAGGGGGCCGAGCTCTGTACTGTGGTGCAACCTAATCTAAAACCTAAACATTGTTTAGTAATCCTAAAATGCGCGATGGAAAAAAATCAACTTTTTTTGTAGTGGGTTTGAAAGTGATTTGAGCACTGCGTTCGATTGCTGATACCGTCAGGATTCTAAAGATGTATTTACAGTGTTTGTAGGTGGAAAGGTTCCAAATATATGGACTTGTAAAGTTACCCTAAGTATGTATTAGCGGTCGGGAGCGCGATCAGTCCAGTAGTTTTTAGTCGTCCATGGCACAAATCGCCTCCCCAAGAAGTTGGAAAGTTGGAAAATGGAAAATCGGAAAAATGGAAAATGCTTCCCGACAATTTGGAAATTAGGAAAACATGCACAAGAACAACCAAGCAACATCACCAGATGGAAATAATTTGCATATCGGTAACGCGGCAATTCGGCAACGGTATGAGATCCCGCCATCACAATAAACTCATATGTGTTTCCAAAAGTTCCACAACGGAAGAATGGCTATGATTGCGGAGTTTTCGTCTGTGCTTTTGCTGCGTTCATGTCATCTGATTGTCGGATTTTAGCTGCACCACAAGTGCCTATTCTAACAGCAGTTGAGCACTTACATGCACTATGCATTGCACGTATTTCGTAAACTTCACTTATAGGCTGATATACAGTAGTGCACAAAAAAAATGTCCTCTCCGCTTTTTCGGGTTCACTAAAATCACTCTTTTTCACTCAATTCTCAACGAATTTGAACCAAATTTTCAGGGTAGGTGCCCAATTAGTCCAGCTACTTGTGCTACAGTTTCGGCGCGAAAATTCACATTTTGGCGGGAACTTTAAACGAAAATGCGAAAATCATATGGTCTCATAAAAACGGCTCTTACTCAAGAAATACAAAAGCTACGCCCGTCAAATCACGGCCGCTTATAGACCCAATATAGTGCAATTTTATGTAGAAGTTTCAAAACCCTCGCTCAAAGTACGCGCGAGAATCCGATTTTCAAAGTTGGCAAAAAATAGGGATTTGTCATCATTTCCAAAGCTAACATTTTGAGGTTCACTAAAATTGCCCGTTTTCAGTCAATTCTCTGCCAATCTGAACCAAATTTGCAGAGTATGTGCCCAATGGGTCTGGCTAACTCTGCTAGAATTTGGGCGCGAAAATTCAAATTATGGCGGGAAATTTAAACGAATATGTGAATATCATAAAATGCTCTCATAAAAACGGCTCTTACTCAAGAAATACAAAAGCTATTCTGGTGAAATCATGACCGCTTATAGACCCAACATAGTGCAGTTTTACATAGAAGTTTAAAAACCCTAGCTCAAAGTACGCGCGAGAATCCGATTTTCAAAGTTGGCAGAAAATCGGGATTCATCCATTTCCAAAGCTAACATTTTAAGGTTCACTAAAATTGCCCGTTTTCAGTCAATTCTCTGCCAATCTGTACCAAATTTGCAGAATAGGTGCCCAATGGGTCTGGCTAACTCTGCTAGAATTTCGGCGCGAAAATTCAAATTTTGGCGGGAAATTTAAACTACAAAGTATCCAGCAAAAATTGTTCTTACTAATGTTTAAATGTCCCGCCAAAATTTGAATTTTCGCGCCGAAATTCTAGCAGAGTTAGCCAGACCCGTTGGGCACCTATTCTACAAATTTGGTTCAGATTGGCAGAGAATTGACTGAAAACGGGCAATTTTACTGAACCTCAAAATGCTAGCTTTGGAAATGGATAAATCCCGATTTTCTGCCAACCTTTAAAATCGGATTCTCGCGCGTACTTTGAGCGAGGGTTTTGAAACTTCTACATAAAATTGCACTATATTGGGTCTAGAAGCGGCCGTGATTTCACGGGCGTAGCTTTTGTATTTCTTGAGTAAGAGCCGTTTTTATAAGACCATTTTGTGATATTCACAAATTCGTTTAAATTTCCCACCAAAATTTGAATTTTCGCGCCCAAATTCTAGCAGAGTTAGCCAGACCCATTGGGCACATACTCTGCAAATTTGGTTCAGATTGGCAGAGAATTGACTGAAAACGGGCAATTTTAGTGAACCTCAAAATGTTAGCTATGGAAATGGATAAATTACGACTTTTTGCGAACTTTGAAAATCGGATTCTCGCGCGTACTTTGAGCGAGGGTTTTGAAACTTCTACATAAAATTGCACTATATTGGGTCTATAAGCGGCCGTGATTTCACGGGCGTAGCTTTTGTATTTCTTGAGTAAGAGCCGTTTATACGAGACCATATGATTTTCGCATTTTCGTTTAAATTTCCCGCCAAAATGTGAATTTTCGCGCCGAAACTGTAACACAAGTAGCCGGACTACTTGGGTACCTACCCTGAAAATTTGGTTCAAATTCGTTGAGAATTGAGTGAAAAACAGTTATTTTAGTGAACCCGAAAAAGTGGAGAGGACATTTTTTTGTGCACTACTGTATAGCACTGGAGGCAGCTTTGTGCCTACTTACCTTTTTCCGCACACGGTAACACTAACCATTTGGATTTTCTGTTGTGATACATGTACATGTACAGTTTTAGTCATTTGTGATACTCCGTTTTCAATTTTCTTCTTACATTTTCGAATTTAGATTATGAATTGCTAGATGAATTGATGCCCATGCATTTTACATATACAGTGGGGTGCAAAAGATTAAACGCACCTTGTCCTCTTCAAGAAAAACTGACATTTCGCTGATTTGTTGGAGGTAATCTGTAAGTGTTATACACCGTTACATTTACATAGCTTGAGATCTTACCAAAAAGGTGATGCAGACTGCGCTGCAATGGGTTGCGTAATAGTGAAGTTATGCCCGGTCTAATTCAATCTGTCAGAAAAAGGATTAGCAAAAGTTTAAACGCATTTTCAAAATTCTACAAAATCTGACTAAACTTCTTTCAAACAACGATAGTAAGAATACCTAAATACTAATTAATGAACAACAGAACAACTTTGACGCTTTGCAATAATTTAGTCGCACTGTAACGCAATTAAGGGGACGTGCAAAGATGACGTCATCGATTTTTGGCCATTTTTCGACCCCCCCCCTCCCCCTTGGAAACAGCTTGTTTTTAGAAGATTTTTCGTTATTTTTAAGAACATCAAAGAAAAAAATTCGAAAATCTACTAATTTATTACAATTCAGTGAAAAAACCCAGCTACACAGTTAATAAATATGAACTACTACATGTATTGAAAATAGTAAGGTATCCAAGTAAGGTAATTGTAGTGTAGGTGCATACAGTAGGTACACCTTTTTTGGTGGAATTAGAAAGAAAAAACCTGTCAAAAATAAGAGAAAACAAAATATTCTTTACTAAAGGTGTCCAAATAGAGCCCTGCGCATGGTGCCTCTTTTCACGGCCTGGCCTGGAATATCAAATTTCGAGTCCGCCCGGATGACATTTTGCGCTGGACGGCCTGGCCCGGTTTCGGGAGAGCTAAACTCGCCGAAAAATCTTGCAAAATCACTTGTGCGAGAACTATGTACAGTACATTACATACAAAACAAACATTTCTAATGATGCAACAAACCTAAACAAAAAAAAACAGATTTAAAGAAAAACTTGTTTTGGCTAAAGTAGATCCTAGATTTTAAAAAATTACCCAATCCATCCCGGGCAGCCTCCAACTGGAACAACCCAGCCAAAATTCTCTGCCGGACGGCCTGTGCAGGGCTCTAATGATGACCAGAATGCGTTTTAAATGCGTTTTTGAAAGTTGATTTTTCAAAATTTTCTCGCCCTTGTTGGTCAGGATCCCAACCAGGCTGCCTCATACTACTAAAACTGTTAATTTTAAGCTATGAATGCTTTCAAATGCGTTTTTGAAGGCTAATTTCTCAAAATTCCCCTATAAGACAAAAGTGACATCATGATTGGCCGAACCCCCCCTCCCCCCTAACCGATGACGTCATTTTTGCACGTCCCCTAATCGTAACACATCTCACCATGGTGAAATTGGTCTGGTCTGTGTACAAGGTCTACAATTTGAATGGTTTTGAACTCTCTCAAGCTTCTTATGGATGTGTAAGAGACTGTGACTGATAATCAGGCTAAACAAACTGTGTTTATGATAACATAACCACGAAAACAACATTTTTTAATCAGATTAAGGTTGACAGATCATTACTGTTCCACATCTGTCACACTGAGGTTTCGTATTCTGGTCTTCTCGGTGTTTGTAATCGACTGCAACCATTAAACATGGGTTAACTTATATGGTTTTTACATGTACTATTGTTTCTCTTATGCAAAAATACCAGAACACGCCATTTAGGCACCTTACTCAGTTAACAGCACTATAACCAGCATACTGAATATCCAGTAATGATCCACAATAATCAACTGACCGCAACTGTGAGGGTAGTTTGACCAGGAGACATCATCCCTGCTTCAAAAACTTGCGTTTTTAACTGAAATGCATTGTGTGATCCCATGTATGTAAAATTTCATCATCTGTTCATCTTAAGATGACCTATGGCTGCTTCAGTGAATGCTTCTGCCATTGGTGTACACTGAATCTTGGTTCACTCATGTTTGACTATGATACTAAAGGTCCCAATTTTACAGTGTTCAGCTTCTCTGGCCTCTTAGGGCTTCTGGTGTCTTTGCTCATGCTATTTTTTCTTAAAACAAGGCAGCCGAGTCAGATATGCACCTCATAAACCATAACAATGTGGCCACTACCTGGCAGACTCACTATAATTATTTGGTTTGAGCCCATAATTACCAACGTTTATGACTTGTAACTTCTAAAAAGCTTGAGATTCATGCATGCCAGACTTTCTAACATATACCAGATGTTAGTAAGTTTGATCTGTAAAGGTGCTACTGGCACTGTGGTGCTAGAGATCGCGTTGATACAAGGCACCATAGCAGGTTCAATCTTCTGCATGCCAATTGGACAAAGAGCACAACAGGGCTAACTGAATCATGGCAAAGCATCAAACTTGTGTTGATATTTAGTATTTACTATTTAGGTGTTTGTACAACTTTTATTTGAAAGATATGAGTCGGATTTTGTAGAATTTTTATAGTGCGTTTAAACTTTCGCGAACCCTCTTCCTGACAGATTGAATTAGACCGGGCATAACTTCACCATAACGCAACCCATTGCAGCGCAGTCTGCATCACCTTTTTGGTAAGATCTCAAGCTATGTAACGGTGTATAACACTTACAGATTACCTCCAACAAATCAGCGAAATGTCAGTTTTTCTTGAAGAGGACAAGGTGCGATTAATCTTTTGCACCCTACTGTAAATATTTAATGCTGCTTGTTTTTACTTTAAGTTAAATAAAGTGTTTTGTCCTCTTGGTCATCACTGTGACAACGTACTGATGCTGCCGATTTGTTGTCAGGCCACCGAACGGCAGTGATGACAAGTAGATAAATGGGTAGCATCGTGGTATGGATAATGTGTGCAAGGCCACCAAACACGAGTTCTTCAGCTTTAACTTGCCAGGGATGGACTTGCATAAAGTAAGATTGTTTTATATTTCAACTTAATGAATGAAACAATTTTGCGACAAGTAATCGTTTCCAGCATCAGCTGTTGCGCTCATATTCTTTATTTTGCTCTTAGTACTGCTTATTCCCCTTCTCTTATGGTGTAACGTGCGATTTTCCAACTTTCCTACTTTCGGGGAGGCGATTTGTGACATTGGAAAACCCGCAAAAGAAGGTGTACCACTGTGTACCACTGCGTACCGCACGTCCTCTACGTTTCCGATTTTCTGGGGAGGCGATTTGTGACGTTGGAAAACCCGCAAAAGAAGGTGTACCACTGTGTACCACTGTGTACCACTGCGTACCGCACGTCCTCTACGTTTCCGATTTTCTGGGGAGGCGATTTGTGACATTGGAAAACCCGCAAAAGAAGGTGTACCACTGTGTACCACTGCGTACCGCACGTCCTCTACGTTTCCGATTTTCTGGGGAGGCGATTTGTGACGTTGGAAAACCCGCAAAAGAAGGTGTACCACTGTGTACCACTGCGTACCGCACGTCCTCTACGTTTCCGATTTTCTGGGGAGGCGATTTGTGACATTGGAAAACCCGCAAAAGAAGGTGTACCACTGTGTACCACTGCGTACCGCACGTCCTCTACGTTTCCGATTTTCTGGGGAGGCGATTTGTGACGTTGGAAAACCCGCAAAAGAAGGTGTACCACTGTGTACCACTGCGTACCGCACGTCCTCTACGTTTCCGATTTTCTGGGGAGGCGATTTGTATACGCGCCGTCAAATTATTTTCACGCGCGGGGTGAGTGCCCAGCACAAGGAAAAAGCGGTAGAGTGTTTTTTTAAAGGACGGCAACTGCAATTTACGCTCGACGCTTCACGCACGTAGAGTGTGCACGCGTCGTCTCAACGCCCCTGAGCGGGCGCGCATTCGCAGGCAGCCAGCGGCGCAGCACAGGGCAGCACAGATTTGAGCGGCAACTTTAAATTAACTTGCGCGGCCGACCGCCGCACCTCTGCCGTGCTGTGCCGATTGCTTGCTGCCTTGCCTGCTTTGCTACACCTTTCTTTTGTCCACGTGCCGTTGAGACCTACGCGCTCACCGTTTGCTTGCTGTGCCCACGCAACTTTTGTCTGCCAGCCGACCAACAGTGCAATGTCACTGTCCGAGCGCTCTTTTCTTCTCTCTTCCTTCTACACACCAAGCGAGATGGACTTACTCGATGCTACGTGTAGAAACAAGAAGTGATGAGCTCGCCGCAGAATTTCAGATTACCGCACGGTCAAATCTGAAAGCTAAAGGTAAGGACCGGCAAAGAAATGCTGTTCTTGCAGAATCTGAGTTAGGATTATTTTCCGAGAAAAGTCCACTCGGCGGCCGACCCTCCTGGGCGCGTGTCGTGTGCTTCAGTGTTGCCAGGTTGGGGATTCCCCCAAATTTAAGGGGACTTTTTCCCATTTAGGAGCAAAATTTTGTTTTGGGGGTTAGGGGGAAAGTTTGGGGGATTTTTCAAAATTCAGGGGGTTCTTAGGGGAGTTCAATCTGACTCAAGATCTGTAAAATTCGAGAATTTTTGGCATAAAAAAATGAAATTAAGTAAAATTTAACCAGCAAAGCTGTGTCTGCAATGTTTAAAGTTCAAAGTTTATTGCATATGAAAATCTTGTTACCGGAGATTTCCACCCCACCCACCCCACTTAATAACCCACTGAGATATTGCATGAACCCTTATTCCGCTTTATATCCCATGGGATATTACTTGGCGGCAATGTTTATGTCAAATTTGTAATAATTTTCTTTACACACGCATACTGTATGCATGATAAAACATGGTTCCGGTTAATATCCCATGCCGTTTCCAGTTAATATCCCATGGCTTTGTCCTGAATGTTTTCGCTGAAAAACGTGATTTTCCGTGTTATATCCCCTGGGATACTAAGTGGAAATCTCCGGCACGTAGCAAGAAAAATATGCAATTTGGCGAAAAGGACAAAACTAAAAGTTCCAGTGCAAGGCGGTTTGCTGGCAGTGCACTTACGCAAACTGCAGTCCTCGATTACTACTTGTTAGTTCATCCTTAAATACGCCTGCCGAACGAGCGAACCGAATATACTATCATCATACTAGCAGAAACTGATTCTGCCATTCTTTGGCTTTTTCATTGTGCTCTCACTTTGAGCTGGGCCACTTGGCCCATCCAGACTCATTTTGTGCTATCTGGCATCTCCGGTGTGCTAAAAAACCGTGCGAAGAAGAAGAAGGTTTCTGTTAAAAACTCTCTAGTGGTACCACACCTATAAGTTGTTATTTCTCTGACTGTTAGATGCACATATTGTACGTCTTTTGCAGGCGCAATTATGCTGGTGGCTGTGATACTTCATGCCATTTTCGGTTTCTTTCGTTCGGCTTGCTGGAGCGACCATGTATCTTTCTCGTTCTATGCAGGCAGGGTGGTGACGTTGGATGCGGTCAAAGTTTCTGCACATAAATGGAGTTCAGCTACAGAGCAATCTGTTCCACGCCTTGGCTTGCCTTTTCGAGTTGACTGGCCTCATTCGGTGCGAACAATTTTGATGTCAGTAGTGCTCGCCGAATAGATAAGACTTTCCTGACTTAACTGCTACTGTACGTATTTGTTCGTTGATTGTGTATGCAAACGGTGCTGATTCTGGTCGCACTGCGTTGCTACTAGTTAGAGACCGGCACGGGCCGCCCGGCAGAGAATTTCAGCCGGGCCGGGCGGGCTGAGAAAATTGGGTTTTTATTGCCCGAGGATGAAGGAAAATGCTGTGTAGAGTGCAATAAAAAAGGTAGAATTCTTGAATCTGGATTATCATTAAGCTTTGATGCATTGTTAGAAATGCTTCTATTGTACTGTAGTACCCCGCTCAAGCGATTTTGCGTGAATTTTGATCGATTTTAGCTTTCCCGGGCCGGGCCGCCAAAAAGGCGGCCGCTCAGGTCTCTACTACTAGTGTGCAAATGTTGTGTCGTGGGTAATGTAGTGGCTCAACAAATTGAATACAATCAGTCACGTCATAGCCGGTGCGCTGACCTACATGCGGCAATACAGCAGAGGAATGTAGCTGAAACGTATGATATTAAGAGAGCTGTATGGACACACTCTGACTTGCTCCTGTTGTGGCTACGTTTCATTTTGTTCCTTTTTAGTATGCAGAACAGTGGAGATAGCGGCCGGAAGGCAGGTTGAGGTGCCTCAGAGAAGGTTTTGGAGTTTTGATTAAACATTTTTAAGTTCAAATCCAAATGTAACGCTGGTGTGTCATCGTGTCCCAGGGAGGCTGCTTTATAAAATTGCATCGTGCCAACACGCCGCAGTGCATTTTATCAACACGGCTTTAATTCGATGTGACGGGGATCGACCTGAAGACAGCCCTACGCGATCAGACTCCTATCAACACTCGCCGGTCGACGTTTTTCGATACGATTATGAATACGTCTTTCAATGTTAGGGACGAACAAGGCGAGCACGCACAGAAAGTGGACCTATTATTGATTTGATTGCGTGGCTTGGCTGGCTGACTTTGGCACATGTTGCAGGGCTCTCCGCGCTTAGTCGGCTGCGGGCGCTCCTTTGAATTTGCCGCTTAAATCCGTGCTGCCCTGTGCTGCACCGCGGGCTGACTACGAATGCGCGCCCGCTCAGGGGCGTTGAGACGACGCGTGCGTAGAGTGTTTGTTGTATTTTTGTTTTTAAATAAAAAGTAAGTGTAAAAAGAAATAAAGTGTGTGTGAAACTAGTTTAGTTATGTCTAACTCTGCTGTTGTTGGTTGTGGTGCTCTCTGCC
>JASANB010007307.1:0-12039 GCA_030248155.1 Sabatieria punctata | reverse complement strand
TGAACTACGTAATCTCACTAAACTGCAGTGCCAAGAGACGCCCTTGCCCTATTTGAACTGTTTCGACCGTAGGCAACCATTCTGTCAGCCAGCTGCGCACGAAAGCTAATATCATTGTCAGTGTTGTAGACCTGGTAAAGCGAACCGGTTCCTACCGTACTACCAGAACAAAACCGACCTTACCAGAAAAAGGGAACGGAATGCCTCTGTCAGCATGTCGGCATCGGGTTCTCTCGAAGAAACCATCAGGTACACATACTCAGGTCCAGTCATGTCAGCTAACTGAGCCTTTTCCATGAATGTGACAGTGCGGCTCCGCACTGAAGTATCCATGGCCAAAATGATCACTGAAATAGTAAGCATATGTACATCGACGGCACCGTTAGTGGCTCAGCATATGCAAGGTTATCTATTCGGTGGGACAAGTTCTTGTTTCAAAGAGTTGGTCATCAGCATAACGCCCAACCCAGGCTACAAAAGCTCGTGACAGCATGTTAAATGGGAACCGACTGGATCTGCCGTTGCATCTGGAAACTACACAGCAGAAAGTATGCTCAGAGAGGAAGATGGGAGACTTCCAGTGGTCCATCAGCATTGGATCGGGCCAGGAAAAGGGGCTCACTCAATCGGGATGGCATTGGGTCGCTCTCTTAGTAGGCCAACTTCATCACCACTGGTGGAGCGAACTGGGCTAGTGAGCGTACAAGAAACGGGCTTCCAAAATAACCTACAGCTGATCTGAGCATAGGACTTCTGTCCCCATCGATCGCATTGCATCATATGTGCATGACAAATGTGATTTAGTATATTTCTAAAGGCTGACACAGCAAGCTTTAAAGGAGACCCATCAATAGCTGACCTAAGAAAGAGACAGCTGTTTCGGCTAATTTTATCAAAACTCTGCCCTCTATACCAACAGCAGTACCTCTTGCTGTTTGTTTCAACTGATCGAGTGCATTGGCCACATCATCTTCGAACCGGTCGCCTCGTCTAACATGAGCAACAGTCAGTACGCGCACCCCTAGACGCTGCAACTCCAGTCGGATGCTGTTGTAGGTCCAGGTGGCCGTACGGCTGTCAGGATTGGTGACCAGTGCCACCTTCTGCCATCCGAAGTGATGCACCACACTGGCCATTGCCACCCCTGCCTTGTCTTTGGTCAGTGACACACGCGCCAGTGTCCGGTAGACTTGCTTGTTGGCCAGTGTATCTGCTGTGGACACATAGCCCATCACTGCCAAATTCCACTTGACTGCCAGACTCGCCACGTGTTCCATGCCTAGAAGAAGACTGGTCTTGTCAGCCTTGGCCATCAATCAGAAATCTGACATGTGCTATAAGGCGGTCCCATCAGCACGTCGACTTGGTGCAGAAAGTGGTAAGCAGCCGCTACATGAGCTCCGTCGTAGGTGTCCCTGCTACTTGAACAGGTATCGTTGATCAGAAATCTGTGCATTTTAAATTATTAGACAGCCGAAAGGGTGAGAGCAAAAAGCGCCTACTCAAATTCGATGTGCACCGGCAAAATGTTCTGAGAGCGCAGCTGATCTTCGGCGATTTTTAGAGCCAGTGAGACGTCACTCTGGGAGAGACGTCTGTAACTCATGCAGCCGACTTTGAGTGTCAGTCCTTTTGTGGGCAGCGGAGCCCACACCAGACACGCCAAGAAAGCGTACCTCCAGCCGCTCATTCTAGGCCATTTGAATTGTGCCTTGGTAGAGAAAACTACCTTATCCCTTTGCAATATACTTGAAACTTGAAACTTTATCGTCCACTAGTTAAAACCCGACACTACTGTAGAGCAGCCAAACAAATAAAAAAACATAAATAAAAAAATATAAGTAAAATAAAAATATATATATATATATACCGACCTCATATGGCATAGTTGGACAACCTATCGGAAAGCAAAAAAATGAAGGTAAACGTATTGGAAAGCTGTTTCAGCAGACATTTCAAAAAGCGTTTCAGACCCCCTCCAAAACGCGTTTTCAGCCAGTCGCAAAGTCAAAATTTGTTGTTTTAGACGTTCAGGTGACGCTTGCAGTTGAAAATGGTTAAAAATAACTTTCAGTATACCAGTTTACCGCACTAAACCAAGCGAATCTGAAAACAACATATCGAAAAGACAGACTGAACGTATTAACGAATGCCTTCACTTGCTTACCTTGGAGAGTGCTGCACTGGTGATGATATTGACGCCGCACTCCCGAGGTGCCTACATTCATAAACGAGCTTCTTTAGAGGGAAGCCAGACAAAGTTCGCAGAAGTGAGACTAATGAAAAGCTGCCCACACGGCAATTAGTAGCCGACTGTTTTGTGGTAAACAATCTACAGCTTCCGTTATTATGCAGTTCCGCCATTGCAGAACCTGCCTGCCGCAATGCAGTATGGATGGTACAGATATCTGTCATTCTGTTTGCAATAATAAACTTAGGTTTTTTCTGATTTTTTTCCAAAAGGCACTCCAGTTGAAAAAAATTAGGTTGACCAACGATCAAGTAAAAGTGTGATGAACGAGCAACAACAATACTAGAATTCGGCGGCTTTGCAGTTGCAGAAGCTAGTGTAAAATCGAGTTCTGTTCTGGTTGAGGGGATAGGATAGCCTGGCCAGCATACGTAGGACTGTAAAGGCTAAAGGGCGAACTTGGAATCGGGGGTATTTGTAGGACGAAGATAACCTTTGTGTCCCACGCATCTTCTTGAATCAGACAGCCAATAAACAGTGTTTGTCCGGTCTATAAAAGCAAGACAAATCGCCGACGCCAAAACAGTTTAGTTTGTTTTTGTATGCATGCGCTGCTGTATCGGCATCGATGTGTGTTTTGTTTTGTTTTGTTTAGTGTTGTCTTGTGGTGTACTTAGTGCTTGGCTGTTTTCAGTATGTTGTCTTCTGGGTGGTCCTGTGTGGTGTGCTGTTGATTTAGGGAGATGAGAGCAACTCCAGTTGTGCGCAAGGTGTCGATGATGCCCTTGTGCGAGGATTGTGAAAAGGAATGTCATCTTAGTAAGTTTTTCGTTGTACTCTATGTATTCTATTCACAATAAAATGCTTGTTTTACTTAGTTACCGTATACTCTCGAGTAGAAGCCCTTCTTCTCGAATAGAGTTCAAGAAAGTTTGAAAATATATGTAGAAGTATATGTGCATGTATTTGGCTCGTTAAACTCCCTCGTTAAAAATGCAGTACATACAGTACTGTCATATTTTCTTTTTGTCATAATCAATTGAATAAATTCCTACTCACCACTCCGGGAGCCTTTTCTATATTTAGAACCTTTGCGAGAATATACAAAAATTGAAAATAACACAATTAAAGTTCCCAAAAATTCGAAAAAAGCGACGTCGTTTTTAGTTAACCCCCGCCCCCTCCTGGTGCGTCGTCTATCGTCGCATTTCAGCCGACCCGCCCTCCCCCTCTGGAACGACGTTCATTAACGGCCCCTTAGGGCTAAGACCCAAATTTTTGTATGTTTTCGCAAATTGCTTTTACGAAGGGCAAGACTTTGTTTCGCAAGTAATACTTTTTTGACAAATCAAAGCCTTGCAAAAATCTATAGGTATACATGAACATGATTTTGTAGTAAATCCAATTTCAATTACTGGAGAACCTCGGGTCATACCCACAACCACAATTAGGTTTTACCAAACGGTAGCAGAGATTCAGCGCCACATAAAAATGAAGTAAAAGCAACTGTTGAGGTTTTCCATTTCTTCTGAACTGAGGCCAGTCAAAATTTTTTTCATCCAAAATTATTCTGGATCAAGCTTGCGTAAAAGGTATCTAAAGCTGCTCTAAAAGCTCCAACTTTTGTGTCTCAATTCTCAAAAGCAACCTAGAACAGAAAAGCCAGCACTGAAGTTTTGTATACTGCAAAAGTAGGGAATTTTGCATAATTTTTCGCACTCAGAAGCAAATTTCTCACAAACTTCGGGTCAAACGAATATAGATTATAGCAATCTATAGTAAATTGGTGGCGCCACAAAATTATGAAATAAAAAATAGTGCCAGGCCAGCCAAACGGAGAGTTCCAGACGAGCTGAGGCCAGCCAGGGCGATCGAAAAATTACACTACTGTAAAAGTTACCTAAAAGCCCCAATTTTTAGGTCCCAACTATTGTTAGTACAAAAAACTCGAGTTGAAAATTTTGGAACGTCAAATCAATAAACCCTTTGCAGGTTTAAGATTACCCATGAATGTCTGTTAGTGCACCAACGCACAGCCCTCTAAACAAAAGTTTGGTTTTCATTTCATACCATAAGGCTTCATCGAATCAGAGACTGATTCTTAAACTCGTCTGATGGATTACTACATATGACCTTTCTCAAGCGTAACAAGTAAAGTTAAAATCCTTGGAATATTCTTAAAAGGCATACATATGAGCTTACTTTAAGACTTCCTACCTAGCCCATCACGCATAGTTTTTGTACTTCAACAACTAAAACAAGCACATGGGTTTCTTTTTAAGCGTCTTCTGAAATATCATCGATATCATGGTTTACTAATTCAATTCTGACTCAAACATACTTATTAACCCTGTCAATAGGTAATTGTGATATATGATTAAGTATGGCCACATAGTGCCAAATAGCGAGTGATTCATGCCACACATGGAACAGGTCATCCACTTAGCATGTGCCCAAGTGACTGCTGTTCCATGTTTGATTTGCTCTCACCATACTAATAAGTACTGTACGTATGTACAACACAATCAATATGTACATAAACATAGTAGGTAGAGTGCGAACTGGTATTGGGTATTGGGTATTGGGTATTGGGTGTATTGGGGTGTTTTCCAGGTATTGGGTATTGGGTATTGGAGTTTTTACCCCCCAATACCCAATACTAATTGGGACAGGTAAAAATAGAGAAAAATCGATTTTAACCTGAAAAATTGATCTGAAAAAAATCGAAAAAGTTGATCGATGATTCGGTTTAGGAAGCTGTTTTCGCGTTAAGGAGCCATCCATCCAAAATCCCCAATTTTTCGGGGCCCCTTTTGCCCAAAATCGCCTTGCGTCGTTTCATGGGAACTACCTCCCCCTAAGGCGACGTCGTTTTCGGTTTACCCCCCTCCCGATAAAAGTGCAGTACATACAGTACTGTCATGTTTTCTTGTTACCATACTGTACAATCAATTGAATAGATCGCTACAACCACTCTGGGAAGCTTTTCTGTATGTAGAAAATTGTGACAGAATATAAGTAAATTGAAAATAATACAATCAAAGTTCCCTAAAATTGCGAAAAAAGTGACGTCGTTTTTTTGCTAACCCCTCCGTCTCCTGGGGCCGTATTCTGGAACTAGGGTTAACTCTAACCCTGGGTTAGCAAACCCGGGTTACGTCTAACCCGTATTCTCGAAGTGAGGGTAATTTCTAACCCTGGGTTAAAAGTTACCCGAGGTTTAAACCTGGGTTATAGTTAACCCAGGGTTAGACCTAACCCTGGGTTAACCCTAACCCGTATTCTGCAGTAGCTTCTAACCCGGGTTTGACTCTAACCCAGGTTAGATTTAACCGTGGGTTTGACTCTAACCCAGGTTAGAAGAGCTTAACCCTGGGTTTGCTAACCCAGGTTAGAGCTTAACCCTGGGTTTGCTAACCCAGGTTAGGGCTTAACCCAGGGTTAGCAAACCCGGGTTAGATTTTAGCTTCAAGAATATGGGTTAGAAGGTTGGGTTTAGCAACCCAGGGTTTGGCTGAGTAACCCAGGGTTAGTGCTCTAACCCAGGGTTAGAGTTAACCCTAGTTCCAGAATACGGCCCCTGGTGTGTCGTCTATCGTCGCATTTCAGACGACCCCTCTCCCCCCCTCTGGAACGACGTCGTTTATGGACGGCCTAATCAACTAAACGTTAGTAGAATTTCCTAAAGTGTAGTGTACGCTTTTCTAAGCGCTACACCAGTAATTAATTTCTCTTTTCTTATCTAAAATAAAAATGTCACCATAATGTACCAGTGCCGTACACATGGCTATTGTGGTGGTGCACACAATTTCCGACAGAGTTATGAAAAAATTCGCCGGAAGTAAGAAACACAACTGAATTACGAAATATTAAGCACCAAAACTGATAATTTCTGCTAATTTTACGCCAAAAATGGCTTCTAAATGCTTTCTGAAAGGCTGATTTTTCAAAATTTTCTCGCCCTGCTTCGGCAGTGGCCCAACCAAGCCTCTTAAAAATTTTAATTGCAGTGCCAAAAATCTTTTGTAAACAACTGGAATGTACCTGTCCAGTGAAATGCAATTTTTGGCCCAGCTATGCAAGTATTGGGTATTGGGTATTGGGTATTGGGGTATTGGGGGTCTCAGATATTGGTATTGGGTATTGGTTATTGGGGTATTGGGTTTTCAAGGTATTGTTCGCACTCTATAGTAGGTATTCTCACAACCAAAACTACTACAGTGTGTCTCAAAGTGCTGCAGAAAATTCGTCAAAAAACCCACCTGGAAGAAAATGATAATCAAATCAGCTTCAAAATCACATTTTTTTATGTTTCACTTTGCCTAAAATCATGTTTTTTTCATCTATAAGACCGGGTAAACCGGTAAATTTGAGTTACATTTTTGCACCAGTTACAAAGGCCCGGGCTGGTCTTGCAGGTTGAAAATCTATATTTTACAATTAAAGTGGATTTTCCACATGAAAAGCATAAAATGCACTGGTTTTGATCTTTGCAACAACTGACTCTACGTTTAGGTCTGAATAGTTGAGTTTTAAGCAAGTTTTGAAAACTTAGGCAACTTAGAAGTTCTCTACATGCTTACTTCTAAAATGCTTACAGCAGCTATCTAAACCTTTTAAATCAAACATTTTACTAAGACTGCGCTGGTTTTTGAACGGTTCTTCAACGATATGAGTACAAAAACTCCATGTTCATGAGTTATCCGGCAAAAATATGCACGAAAACACGCCATTCTGACCTGGGTCTTATAACTGGAAAAGGCCTCCTGACAGACTCTGCTTTCTAACCACCTGCTATAAGACCCGGGTCTTATAATCGGAAAAGAAACCCAGTTATGAGACCCGGGTCACATTACCGGAGGTGGAAAACTCCGGTACCTACTACAATATTCTGATTCAATTTGGCTAATCAAGCTAAGAGACACCCTGTTTTGTAGCGAGTGGCACCAATTTCCAGGGCGCCAAGAGCAGGAGAAGCTA
Source organism: Sabatieria punctata (assembly GCA_030248155.1). Classification (NCBI taxonomy): domain Eukaryota; kingdom Metazoa; phylum Nematoda; class Chromadorea; order Araeolaimida; family Comesomatidae; genus Sabatieria; species Sabatieria punctata. The sequence continues at coordinate 4,868 of JASANB010007307.1, read as the reverse complement.
TTCTACAAGCACAAGCAAGGCAACTATAAACTGGTTTCAACCGTCTGTGGCTTCAGCTGTACAGTGAGGCCATTTGACAGCAAAAGCATGCCATTGTCTTCAGGCAGCAAGGCGTTAGTCTCGGTCTGGGCCGACGTTGGACTGATGTTCTCATTTCCATCAAAGTCAGGCTGCGGAGCTCTGCGCAAGCTGCGCATCCTGGCACTGGCCATCGAGGCCGCCCTAGCGCGCGCAGTGTCAGGAAAGCAGGGCAGTGCAGCCTTGAACTCCCTCCTGAAGTTGTCATTCATCCAGGCATAGAGAATGGGATTCCAACAGGTGGCGGTCATAGCGATGGAGTGCGAGAGTAGATACAAGAAGCTGAACAGTTTGTTCATGAGCCGCGAGAAGCCCAAGTCTCTGATTATGTTCAGTGCATTCCAGGGCAGCCAGCAGACTGCAAAAATCACCACCATGCTCACCAACATCTTGTTCATGCGGCGTTTGCGCTGCAGCTCAGCATCGGTGTTGCGGTTAGTGACCATGCTACGTCGGTGCTCCATGAAGTACCATATTCGGGCATAGCAGAAGCCAACCACCACAAACGGCACGACAAACTGCAGCACCAGCACTATGGTGCCGTAGATAAGACGCAGCTGCTCCCAGGCCCAGCGTTCGGTGCAGATGAAGACACTGCATCGGGTCGACCAGACCAGCTGCATGTGAATGGCGTAGGGCATGACGAGCAGAATGGACAACATCCAAATGCTCACTATGATTGTGATGCAGACTTGCACTGAGATTCTGCTGCGAAATGGGTAGAGAATCACCGTGAACCGGTCGATGGCTATGGCGGTGAGCGTGAGTGTGCTGATGAAAATGCTGGCGCCCTGGCCCAGTGGCAGACCGTGACACATGGCCTGGCCCCAGACCCACCGGCCGAGATAGGTGTAGACTGGAGTGAGCCAGAGCGACGTGCAGTTCATGAGCAGATCGCTGAAGGCCAGGTTGGTTATGAACAAATTGGTGACCGTTTGCATGTCGCGGTTGGTACTGACTACGTAGATCACCAGCGAGTTTCCACTGATGGCTGTCAGGAATACCAGACTGTACACAACTCCCAACAGAACTTGTACACTGGGGTTGTGAACCAGTGTGGGAGGTGAGCAGCTGTCCGTTAGGTTGGTCTCGTTGTCGTACTCATCATCAAAGGTGAAAGTTGAATTCATCTTTTTTGCTGAAATTCTAACTTCAAATGATCAAACGTTCCGTTGCGCAAAAGCTGAGAGAAACGCAGATCAGAATTATTACTACGATGAGAAAAGTGATTTTTAAAGAGAAAGAAACCTTTTAGCTGCGTTGTAATGGAGTAAAACATGTTCACACTGAATGATGTCAAATTGAGGAAATAGCAATTACATGTCCGGATTTCCTTCCTTAAGTGGGTTTATGCTGTGTAACGATCTGTCTCAGAAGCACGTTATTGGAGAAAGTTTAGCCTTGCACTCAGCCTTAGCGCCCAGAACTATTGCTATTTCCTTTTAATCATCAGGGATGCCTAATGCCAAAAGTCTACTTTACTGTGTGAATCTACCGGAATCCCGGTAATTGTCGGAAGTTTTCACTTAATGCTTCAAAACATTATTTTCACACATCTTTCTGCATTGAAACCACAAAAGTGACTTGGATTGAACTAGTTTCCTTCCATAGGTTTCTAAGTCATTATCAAGGAAAATTACCACTACTATTACTAAATTCATACAAAAATCTTACCAACCAAATTCAAAATAAGCTAGTACTATTATCATACCATATGACTTTGAGTAAGACTGATTGACTACCCGATTTGCAAAGAAATTTATTATACAACACTTTTTACTACTAATTTAAAAGAATGACCTCTGGTGATACCCTCTCTAAATTTCAAGTATTTGTTACGGTCCAGTTCTACTAGATTATTTAAAATTTTAAAATTTGATAGGCATCCCTGATAATCACAACCCAATTCAGCTTTCTGTTCTGCTAATTGAGATATGTCATTCTTATCGGATTTCTAAAAAAACACCATCACTGGCAATAAATCTGCAGACTTATTCAACTTTACATTCTTAGCCTGAGACTACAGACAGAACCTAAGGAAAATTAATAACATAACGTAGGTACCACTTAAAGTTCCGGAACGACATCTAATTCTGTTACGAGGTGATGAAAGCCTTTATTCCAAGGATCAAGGAACTTTCTTCAAGCTAAATTTGCAGTCGAGACTAGAGCAACTAAGCTTGAGATTAGCAGGAGTAGGATTCGGAATTCCATTTCCAGAACACGCAACTACATTGTACCTAAGCAAATCAATACAAAGACGCTGCTAGACGTTTCTATTGGAGAGCAGACAAGGGAATAATGGCAAGGCACTAACGTGTTGAATTCAAAATTGAAGAAATCTCAGTCCATTCAGAGCCCCCCGAAGTGCCCCATTTCATAAATCTCAAAGCATCAGCAAAAACCATGCCAATTGAAGAAAAGCACTAGGCTAGCGCACAGCTATAATCCAGTTTTGTGCTCTGCCCCAGTCTGTACACACGCATACCTTGGTAGATTCGGGCGGCGTTTATTTATGGAAATGAGCAAATTTCTGCCGTGCCTAGTGGAGGAGAAAATGCCAGCTGGGCAGTGCAGTGGCGAAAGGCCTTGAAGCAGCAAGAACACCAGGAAACGAGCTATTTTTTCCGGCCTGGGCTACAAAATTAGCTGGTTCTACCTAATTGGCAGGCACGTTGTAAATACGACTGACTGTCTGTCAGTGGCTTGGGCGGTACACAAGAAAGACGCCTGCTAGCTATTGATATTCGTTACGACAGTCAGTCGACCATGTAACATGTTTATGCTTAGCTGGTTACCACTGTCTACCTTAGAAAAGAAATTTATACGCTCTTCCTATAAAGCTGCTTTCGGCTGCTGTCAGTAAAGGCACAATTTCTGCCATTGAATTTAAGAGGATGTAATAACACAATTTCTGTCAAATGAATTTAAGAGAATATAGCCTGCACTTGTATTGATCTGTTTCTATTGCAGTTTGAAATGCATTTTGGCTGGAAACCGCTGAGAAACAGCATTGGGTAGAGAGAGAATTAGATTTTGTTTACCTGAAAACGGTGTTTTATGCGGAAAAGCTCTCTTCCCTCAACAGGTGTCAAAAGACGTTGGCCAAGAGCCAGAGAATCAATCTGTTTGCATTATTTTTTCCCAAATATTTTATTGGAAATTCTAAAAGCCCATCAATAGCTAATTCAGGCTGTATAAAAGCCTGCCGCCACCGCACACTTTCTCGATTAAAAGGCGCATCGTGGGTGGTCATCTGTTTATTATTGCCAATTATTCAAGATCGGTAAAATATATCCATGCCTCGCCTTATAGAATGGGCTTCTTGTTCGGAAAACACATCTTAGGATGCAAAACCAAGCTTATTATTCAGTTTATTAAACTACAGGGTGTCTCAAAAAAAATGATCACATTTCTTTTTACTGCCATTTCCGCAAATGTTGACCAAATAGGCTGAAATTTGGACTACAGTTCCCAAAATTCGGGGAATTTTATGTGTTAAAGTTTGGTGCACTAGGCTTGACTCATTCCCGAGAAATTTCAGAAAAAGTGAAATTTGTTAAATCAATAGTGAAAGCCGGTCTCCGAAAAAATGATCACATTTCTTTTCACTGCCATTTCCGTAAATTTTGACCAAATAGGCTGAAATTTGGACTATAGGTGCCAAAATTCGGGGAATTTTATGTGTTAAAGTTTGGTGCAGTAGGCTTGACTAATTCTCGAGTAATTTTAAAAAAAGTGAAATTTGGTAATTTCAATAGCGAAAGCCGGTCACCGAAAAAACGTTACATTACATTATCGCCTAAACTCTAACGATAGCGTTGGAGTTCATGCGTCAACTTTTTACACACGAATTACCCTGAACTTCTGCGTTTACACTCCAAATTTCATCCAATTCCGACAAAAATTAGAAAAGATACAGGAAAAGGAAATGTTTACATTTTTCGTGACCGGCTTTCACTATTGAAATTAGCAAATTTCACTTTTTTTGAAATTTCTTGGGAATGAGTCAAGCCTAGTGCACCAAACTTTAACACATAAAATTCCCGGAATTGTGCCACCTATGTTCAAAATTTCAGCCTATTTGGTCAAAATTTGCGGAAATGGCAGTAAAAAGAAATGTGATCATTTTTTTGAGACACCCTGTATCTTCCCATTTATAGTACTATTGATACAGACACCTTATTATTTATGCAGAGAATAAATGGATTTATTTAGAGTAGGTGAACCAAATTTGGGTCGGAAAACCGACTTGTTGCCTTCTCACTCTCTGCCAATAGTGTTGATGGATTAAAATTTGCCGTTTCACAGAGAAGTGTCTAAATTCAACGGCTACCTGCGCCCCAAACCATTTTGTACAGGTCTTCATGACATGACCCTCGAGCAGTGCGCCTGTCTTTCGCCTACGATAGCGCGTGTGCGCAAAAAGTGGACGTACTGTTGTAAAATAACCTCGAATTTCATTTGTGTATGTGGTGTATCGTATGGACAGGAATTTTTAAAATCTGTATTGGTTCTGTGTATAAAAACAAAAAATCTGTTCCGTTTGTGTAGCGCATGTGTTTTGTGCATTTTCTGGGGATTGTCTGTGAGAGCGTTTTTCGTCAATCAGAAGCCGGCAAACAGTAAAAATACTCCAATTCTTTGCAGAATAATCAAAACCAGTGAACTGGTTTACATTTTGAGTGATAAAAGATATGCACTATACATACTAGAGTACATACGAATGGATGAACGAACTGTTGTAAAACATACAGTACTTATGCATACATAAGGTAAACCATAAAATC
>JASANB010007306.1:0-35008 GCA_030248155.1 Sabatieria punctata | reverse complement strand
ACCTGAGGCCTTGATCTAATGTGACTAAGGTTGGTTGCAATTTTCAAACAAGCGGAAGCGAGAAGGCCTCTAAGAGCGCGGAAAAACGGAGATACAAAAAAGTTCTGGTTAGAACATGAGTGGGTGTCATTTGATCATCAATCTTTGTGTTTAGGTTGGAGCAAATTATTCTCCAAATGGGGTGTGCAGTTGAATGAGTCTAGACTTGTGGTCGACAATGTTTTGCCATGATGGTGGCAGGCATTTCTTTGGTGGCAGGCTTACAATCCAGCAGAAAGATTTGACTGTTGTACGCTGTATTCTCTCTGACAAAGCTTCTGAACAAAATTGAGAAATCCGCCGGAACTGAACGAACTGATTCAAGTTGAATGCATAAACATCCAGCAATGAATGCATTTTCATAAAGCTTTCGTTGTTAGAGCCTGTTCCTGCTGGAATCTACAGCTCATTTGAAAGGCAGCATAAGGCGTGTAAACGCGATCTTTATAAAAAGTCTAGAAAATTGTATCGTATACGCCGACAACACTATCTGTAAGAAATTTCCAGTTGTTTGAGTGGGTGAATGTAGCCCAGATTGCGGTCGATCAGTCATTTCTTGTCTTCAGCAGCTCATAATTAGTCACACAGTGAGGCAGGACCGCCCAGACAGTTATCGTCAGCAAAAATCTCCTACTGCTCGGTAACAAACTTTCCAATTAAAATCGGTTTTGCTTCGTTGTCGTTGCCACTTGCGACCAGTTCTTCTTCCTAGTCTTGTTGCTCTGAGCAATGGCACCTAGAACATTTGTCCTTCTGACTACTGCCGTTCTGATGGTGACCTCAGAGAAAGAGCCAACAGCAAAACATCGTTGTAAACCAGGAGAGAAGCTGGGTAGTGTTTCCGAGTAAATTTATTTTGAAATTAAATAACTATTAAATTGCTTGCTCAGCCTTCAGAAGAAAATAACTTGTTATTAATTTGCCTGGTGCCCAAATTCTTAAATTTAATTTGATACAAATTTGTTATTTGCTATGAATTAAATATAAATTTGCTAAAATCAATACTCAATTCCTGAGGAAACAGCTCAAAACCTGGGTCGCGTCAGTCGAAAATTAGTTGACATTTCTTCAGATGGTAACAAATGGTCTACAAATTAGCATTTAATGAGTTGATATCTTTGCTACAGGCATGAACAAGGATATCTTTGGACTGAACTTGTTCTTTTGTAGCCAGACTTTCGTTAGTGAAGCTGCCAAACTAAGCAAATTTATATCAAATTCATATCAAATTTATATCAAATTTCTAGGCCAATTTTACGAAATTTAATATAATTTTAATTTGTTTGACAGTCATCGCGAGAAATTTAATTTGTTATTAAATTGCTATTTACTTGGTGATTTTGGTCAAAACAATTTAATTTTGTTATTTAATTTTAATTTGATCGGAAACACTAAAGCTGGGCTCACTAAGGCAATGGAAAGATCCTCATACAGAAAAGTTCTGGCTGCAACTTGAATGCACATCGTTTGAACATCCGTCATGTGTTAAGGTGTCTAACTTGAAACTTGTCCCAAATGTGGAAGTGTCTTGGGTTGTTTTCGTTTGTTCCCTTAGGACAACAAAAACGGAAAGTCATTACAGTACAAGCATACATGTAATGTAACAGCTCCGCCGGGCCGACCTAGGGGCAGGGGGCTCGGGGTTTCGCCAAGAGGGGGGGTCCAAAATTTCAAAAAGCGCCAAAACGCCTGGTAATGCGTTTTTAGCACGTTTTTTTCAGTAAGGACGCTAAAAATCGCTATTTTAACCTGCCAAATAGCGTTTTAGAGCTAAAGACAAGAAAAATATCAACAGTGGAAACGCCAAATTCGGTTCCCAAAGGCTTTTCAAACGAATTTTAGGCTAAAAATTAGTGAATTCTGAGCCAGTTTGTTAGTATTGGAGTACTGTTATTTTAATAGTGAAATTTTATTTTAATTTAATATTAATATAATAGAGCTAGCCGATTTTAATTTTAATTTAATATTAATATAATAGTCCCCTGTTAGTTTTAATTTAGATTTAATATTAATACTATTAAATAACAATTTTAATAGTATTTTAATAGCATTTTAATAGTAGATTCTAAAATGAACTTAAAAAGTTTTGGACACACTTTAGCGAATTGGCGAAACAACATCTTTTGCTTGAAATTGCTAGGGTAAGTTGAAAATTTAACCAGAGATCCAACTTACAAGCATTTTCCTCTGTAAATTCATGACCAATCTTTTTAAAATGACTTTGCCTGAACATGGTTTTAAGCATACATGTAACAGAGGAGTCTCAGTCTGGGGGTCTGCCCCCCACTCGAGTTAGGCCGGACTCCCCGGATGGGGACCCCACGCTCGAGACGACTTTTCCGACCCCCATTCCGATTTTTCTGGCAAGTAATTTTTTGAGCAAATTTTTGTGATTTTCTGCATTTTCAGACACAAAAATTGCCAAAATCGCCTGTAAAAGCCGAAAAATTGCGCTTTTTGCGATTTTTGAGCGTTTTTACTGCCCAACCCCCCTCCCAAAATTTGGGCTCAGACCCCCCCGGCCGGCGCCAGACCCACCAACCCCGTTACCCTTCCGTAGATGACCTGTTAAGATATTCGAAATTGCATTCGAACAGAACCTAGGCATTAAAATTTGAAAGTAAAAATAGTTAAGTTTGAAAATATTGATGCATAGTTATAGAGACATTTTTGACAGGAAAAGACTGTTACATAGGTTATTGAGTAGATTAAGGTCCATTTGTCATTCATGTCTATTACTGAGAGAAGTTCCACAGTTTCCAAGATTCGAGATTCAGAGGGCTGTCAGACACCCTCAATTTTTATCATTTTCAAAGGTAAAATTCTGATTTAAATTCTAGTATTGTAGGTAACCCCTTCATTGTCAAACAAGGTCAAACTATTAAAATGCTATTAAAATACTATTAAAAATAAATTTTAATATTCAGCCCCTCTTTGTATTTTTAATTTAATTTAATATAATAGTAGGTCCTCTATTTTAATATTAATATAGATTTAATACTATTAAAATGGCACTATTATTAATAGTTTTATTTTAATATTAATATATTAAAATAACAGTATATTGGAGCCACTACTAGTACTTGTATTTTTGGGTCCCGTAACCTGTCTCGGGGGGTGAAGGGGGTAACCCCAACCCCTAGTACATGTATGAGTACAAATGTACAAAGTGCATCGTTTAGAATTGCACTTGGACCAAGTCCTGTCGTGATAGCAAGGCTTGGGAGAAAGGAGCTGGTTTGCGTGCTTACATTGCGGGAATAGGAACCGCTTTATCCGCACAGGAATTACTTGATGGGTTGGACTACTTTAATCTAGAAAAATAGAGATCTTAGAAATGTTTCAGTTCACTGGTGTTGTGCTGCAAAAGTGCTTCAGCAGTTTTCTCCCACTGTAGCTGGAGAACGATTTATGTCGATGAACCCTTCAATCTAAGAAACAAAGTAATCGGAGACCTAACCATTGGAAATGAGAATAAGTACAACTTGTACATTATTCAGTTTAGGAGACAACAAATTACACTGTGTTCTGTATGTTCTAGTGATGTTGTTGTTGAAGCAGAAGTGTGCACCGTTGCGAAGCACGCACCCAACAAAAAGTGTGATGGTAAGGAAAAAGAAAGGGAAGTGCAAAGAGAGAAGACACAGGAGGAAGAGCCTGATACAGAAGGCAAACAAGTTAGAGAAGCGATTAGAAGGGAGTTGAGTGAGCTGAGTGCCAAGAAAAGTGGCGTTGAATTGGGAAGTGGTCTTGGCTATGGATTGGGAGTTGGCTTGGGAGTTGGTTTGGGCGTTGGAGTTGGGGTTCCACTGGCCTTTGTTACCACTACCGCTGCAACTACGACCACCACAGCTCGTGAGTGCTTTGAGCTGTCAAACCAATCAGTCTGGAAATTGTGTTGCCTGCTTTTCAGCACCTTGTGGTACTACCATGGATCCTTCATTTTTTATTGATGACCATGGGCCTTACTCTGTTCTCAATCCAGATCTTGCTGTCTACCCATCTGGGACTGTAGTTACAATAGGTTGTGCCCCTTTGAACATACTTGTGTTTCATGAAACCGATGCATTTGTTGAAGTTCTCTCAAGAAACTCCGTCCAGGTCACATGTGATGGTGGACTATGGAAATATAGTGGTTTCACGTATTTTTCTGAGTGCACAACTTGATTATTTGCACTACACTTCAGTTCATAAGTACAGGGTAGGATAGTTGCAGAAAGGGGCTACAGTAGTCCTCAGCCTTGTCTGCAGTACATCTGTGACATGACATGTCCGTTTGAAATAAGAATAAACCTTGCCACTCATACAAGACGGTGTACCAAAAGCAATCCAACACAACTTTTACTGTAAGTAGGTATGGGCGACCATTTTAAAAAATTCACGCTACGACAACGAAAATATGCTAAAAGGGCCGGATAGCATGACCGCATATGACAATTCAGGCAAAGTAAGGTTGGTCCGATGTGCCTTACGGCCTGCGATCAGACTCGAGGTCCATTTCGCTTCCCCGTGATTCGTCATCTCGGACGTTGCCCTTCTTTCACTGCCAGCCACTCCTAGCCATGCTGCTGGGTGCCGGTCACCAGGAGGGCAGCAAAAATTCTCTCAAACTTTCGCAAAATCCGATAGAATTGCCTCAACCGAAGAAATTTCCGAGATTCCCCAGAATTGTTTGCCCAATTCTCAGACAAAAAAAGACATGTTCCTTTGTTCACAGCATGCATAACATAACGATCTCAAGCACAGAAACCATTTTCAATTGTCTTCAAAGTAAATCCGTAATTCACAAAGTTCCACAAAAGGCTCCCAGAACATGTAAGCTGCATAGAAGGTGGGGGATTGATTGGATTGTTCTCCTGAGCCACTAGTTGAGGGGCAGGTGCATCAGCGGTTAGAAACAATACCAATGTGGTGAATGGTGACAGACAGGTTGCTGTAGCAGTGGTTCCAACTGGATATAAGCTATTTACTGCATCTCTGTCATAGGTAATTGTTGGGTATGCCTGTGACATAAATGGTGTCTCATCGATTGGTTCACAACCAACAGCTATAAAAAAGAGGCATTGAAATGTATACATGAGGCTTCCTGTGAAATACCAGTTGTAGGGGTTGTAGCAACTGGTTGTGTAGTGGTGACAAAAAGAAGGGGTACACCAGCACCAACCCCTAAACCAACTCCAAGTCCCACACCCAGTCCGTAACCGAGTCCCATTCCCAGGTCCACTGCACCCTTCTTTGCATTCACTTCAGTGCCTTGTCTTGCCATTTCTTGCTGAACCTCTGACATGTCTGATCTTTTGTTGTTTGCTTCCTTCTCTTCTGGTTGCTCTTTGTTATTTTCACGACATCTTCCATTTACATATACTTTTGCTTTGCACACATCCAATAGCACAATCACTTCGCTATAATCCAGATAACACTCAGTCTAGCTTGTTTTTTTGTTTTAAAGGAAGTGGTAAAACAGCTACAAAGCTTTGAGCATGGAAAACCGATTCGAAAATGAGTGCTAATGTAAACGTGTTATTGTTAGTCTTTTTGGTTCTTATTAATTTTCCCTCTTCCTCTCAGTTTCTCCTATTCTATCGCCTACAGGTTCGTTCACAGTAATTTTTCGTCTTTAAGATAAAATGTAAATACTGTTCATTGGTGTGAATGCGTATGTCGCCAACTAGTTTGCCTCTTAAATCCAGAGGCTCATCCAAACTGAGTCTGGTCCAACTGCACTGCTGATGCACTACTGCAGCAGAACACCGATGAACTGAAACAATTACAGCTATTTTCTTGCATTTTCATTTCTAATTAACCTTTCAAAGGCTCCTTGTTCTAACACAGTGGTTCCTATTCCTGCCACGTATGCATCATCCCCAGATGCATTCTTCCAAGCTGAGCTGTCTCGACACGACTTAGCCCACTCGCAACTCTGAAGTATACCTTTCTTACAACCCATAGAAATCTTGTCGAATAAATCACAGATGTCAAATGGCTATGCAAAGGGGTATAAAACAAGGCGGCTTTCATTGCAATCAGATTCCAAGCGCTCTTGTAATCAAATCACGAAAACGGAGATCTGTTCTATACCTTTGCACAAGATGGGTGCTCAAACGAGACACACGCATGTTGCAGCCAGAACTTGTGAGTGTCTGGATCTCTCCACAGTTTCAGTGAGCCTGTCCTCTCTCCTGGTTTACAACGGACCTTTACCATGGCTTCATCCTGGCAGACTGCCAGTAGAACAGCCCAACTCACACATACAACTACGTCTAGTCGCATGGCCGACAGCAAGAAGAAAAGCAAGAACGACTGGAAATGAGTGGGCAGACGCAAAACAGATTTTAGAAACCCAACTGTTAGGGATTGGAGCGGACGATAAGTTCTGGGTGGTCCTGTCATTAATACATACGTACATAGGACCCATCAAAACCCCATGACTGATAGACCAATCCTCCTCTACCGGGCGAGAAGGCCTGGCGTTACAGATAGTTTCCAAGCATTCCCATAGGAAATTCCCTTAAAATGGGCTTTAGACGCAGTTGGAAACAGGTTCTCTGTAGAAACATTTTGCACAGTTTGGAAGCAAATATTGACCAATAAACTGGTAATGAACTCAACTGGTACAGCAATCTGTTCACTTTTCTAACTAAAACCTTTTGCACCTAGGGACTTGATTTGTATCTAGATTTGGCTGTGACGTTGGCTGTAGACAGGTTCAGTGCAGACATTCAGGTCAGAAAAAGTCAGCCCAAAAACTATCTTACTGATGAATTTGTAATCACTGCTGCCGGCATGTGGCGCTTTGAAAAAAGAGTAAGTTTTTGGTGACGAAGGTGACAGGGGAAGTTTGAAAAATTAGCGTTCAAACACGTATTAGTTTAAAGTGGCCTGGTTGGGCTTTTCCCTGACCAGGGTGAGAAATTTTTGAAAATGTAGCCTTCGAAAACGCATTTGAAAGGTATTGTAAGCATAACATACTCAGTTTTAGTAGATAATTAATTCATTTCTATCATTTTGTCATTTTTTTCCTCCTAGCTCCACTGTACACACCTTACACACCTTTGGGTACGCCACTGTCTATCTTGTGCACAGGTTTAGGACCGATCTCCGTTTTTTCACCTAACTAAAAGAAACATGGAGTAAACGTAACAGTGGAAACCACAAAAAATATCAATTTAATGCTAACACCTGGAAACATAACGAAAACTACCCATTTGATGCAACACGTTCTTGTTTTCTCAAATTTCCGTATCACATCTAATCTAAGTTGAAGGATGCATGGTCAACAAGCATTTGGTTCTGACGTGTTATGGAACCAGTTGTTAATGACAGGGCCACCCAGCACTCGTCCATGGCTGAGGCGACGGGTTTCTAAAATCAGTTTTGCGTGCTGCCCCAATCATTTCCAGTCGCTCTTCCCACTCTTCTTGCCATACGCTATGGCACTAAACATATTTGCGTTTCTGAGTTCCGCTCTTCTTGTGGCCGAGTGTCAGGATGAAGTGATGACGAAGTTCCGTTGCAAACCAGGAGAGAGAACCGGGTCACTTAAACAGTGGAGAGATCCAGACACTGACAAGTTCTGGTTGGAGCATGAGTGTGTCTCGTTTGATCACCCAACTTGCGCAAAGGTTTAGAACAGATCTCCAATTTGTTTACCTGAACTACAGGAAATGCCGGAAATCTCCTTCTAAAAATAGAGATAAACAATTATCTAATTGCTTCGATGTCCTCTGAAGTACAAACGTGATTAAGGCAGCAGCTGGATCAAAAATACAAGCTCGATTCTTTAAGGGACTTCCTAGGCGATCCTCCTAGGCTGTTTGTAAGGAAGGCAAACTTCAGAGTTGCGAGTGGGCAAGATCGTGCCGAGACAGTGAGGCTTGGAAGAACGCATCTGGAGATCACGCATACATGGCAGGAATAGGAGCTGCTCTGTCATCGCAAGGTGAACTTGACAGGTTGGTCATCAGTCAGGAAGGCAGAAAATATAGCTTGAAGTGATTTAGTTGGTCTGTCTTGTGCTGTAGCAGTGCATCGACTGCACTCAGCCACTGCAGTTGGACAACGCTGAGCTTGGAACAGCCTCTGAACTTGAGAAGCAAACTGATCGGCGACATTCACATTCAAAACCATAATGAGTATGCACAATTGCAGTTACAGGATTAGTCAAAAGTGTCTGTCTAGACAGGAAATTTGACAACATTAACAGTTAGGGTTCTTAACTATGGCAATGGTGCCATTACAGTATATGGTGTCAGTTTAGCTTAAAGTGATACCATGGTATCAATACAATCTAAGCAACAGAAAGTAATTGTAATAGTTATAGTGACGTGGTTGTGCAATTAGACGTGTGTGTGATGAAAAGATATGTAAATGGAAGGTGCAATGAGAATGAGAAGGAACGAAGAGAAGAGAAGGAGCCAGATGCAAGATCAGACATGTCAGAGGTTCAGCAAGAAATGGCAAGAGAAAGCAGTGAAGAGTATGCAAAGAAGGGTGCAGTGGACCTTGGAATGGGACTTGGTTATGGTCTGGGTGTGGGACTCGGAGTTGGTTTAGGGGTTGGTGTTGGGGTTCCACTTATCTTCGTTACGACGACCCCTCCTACTACTACAACTACAACCCGTAAGTTCATTGTCCTGTTATGGTCCAGCTTATACTCTCACGCACCTGATGACAAAATTGTTAGGCCTAATATCATAGTCCGCCTTAGGCCATGACGGTACAGCAGTTTTTCGCCTATAAGACCAGGTCTTATAACCTGGATGGAAATGCCTAAATTTGAGGGTAAATTTTAGAATTTTTGCACCAGTCGTGAGACCAGGTCTTGCACATAGGTGGAAAATCTATATTTTACAATTATAGCACGATTTTCTACATGAAAAGCATAAAATGCACTGGTTCTGATCTTTGATCTTTGAAGTGGCAGTAGGCTTTAGTAGGCCTGAATAGCTGTGTTTTTAAACAAGTTTTGAAAACTTAGGCAACTTAGAATAGAAGCTCTAATAAATTCTTCAACGATACGGAAAGAACGGCAACTGTAGTGTTTGCTGTAAAATAATCTGTATAGCTGGAAATCGCGCATAGTACAGTATATGCATGTATGCCATTACCTCCGTGTTTGGAGAGCATCCATTTAATTATAGCGCTGTTTTTTGTTTCAGCTTGTACAACATGCTGCGGTTCAACAATGGATCCATTTATTTTCAGTGATCAGCATGGACCGTACACGGTTCTGAGTCCTGATCAGACAGAATACCAAACTGGAACTGTTGTCACGATAGGGTGTGCCCCAATTCCGATTTTTCTCGGCAGTCCTACTGGGGCTTTCGCAGAATTTGTCAGTAGTCCTGGAGAAACAGTTCAGGTAGCATGTGATCAAGGTGTGTGGAAATATAATGGCTTCGAATATAAATCACAGTGCTTGTAATATTTCATTAAATCTTTTCTATTGTCCTTCAGTTACTTATGCTGTTTCATACTGGAGAATGGAGATATTGCGTCATATTAACTAGAGTGCGAACTGGTATTGGGTATTGGGTATTGGGTATTGGGTGTATTGGGGTGTTTTCCAGGTATTGGGTATTGGGTATTGGGTATTGGGGTTTTCACCCCCCAATACCCAATACTAAACTGGACAATTAAAAATAGAGAAAAATCGATGTTGACCTGAAAAATTCATCTGAAAAAATCGAAGAAGTTGATCGATGATTCGGTTTAGTCAGCTGTTTTCGCATTAAGGAGCCGTCCATAAACGACGTCGTTCCAAAATCCCGATTTTTCGGAGCCCCCTCCCCCAAAATCGCCTTGCGTCGTTTTTAGGGGACCCCTCCCGCTAAGATGAGGTCTGTTTTAGTTTACCCATCTCCCGATAAAAGTGAAGTACATGCAGAACTGTCATGTTTTCTTGTTAGCATACTGCGCAATCAATAGGTGCACACAATTTCTACCGAGTTAAAAAAATTGAAAGTCAGAAACACGACTGAATTACGAAATATTAAGTACCAAAATTGTTAACTTCTGCTAACTTTACGCCTAAAACGGCTTCTAAATGCTTTCTGAAAGGCTAATTTTTCAAAATTTTCTCGCCCTGCTTGGGCAGTGGCCCAACCAGCCTCTTAAACATTTTAATTGCAGTGCCAAAAATCTTGTGTACACAACTAGAATGTACCTGTCCACTGAAATGAAATTGTTGACTCAGCCACGCAAGTATTGGGTATTGGGTATTGGGTATTGGGGTATTGGGGGTCTCAGGTATTGGTATTGGGTATTGGGTATTGGGGTATTGGGTTTTTTAGGTATTGTTCGCACTCTAATATTAACCCCTTCGAGCAGACCATCTAACTTCGGGCTAATTTTTGACGAAATTGTGACTCGCCAATCCGATTATGGCGTTCTGATTAGAAATTCGTCGTTCGGGCTCGGTGGGACGATTAGAAATGACTACGAACTGAAACCGTTTATATGACGCCGTTCCGATTTGATTTTATTTCGAATTAGACCGCTATTAGATATAAATTGTGATCATACACGCCCGAAATCAAAACCAATCAGATCCTAATCGGCTCCCGATTTGAAAAACTCGGCTAATCGCGCCGATTTCAATATTACGCCTCCAGAGAGGATTAGAAACGTTAATCCTCTAGCATTTGTGAAATTGACTTACGATATTGTTCACAGTGTTGCCAGGTCTGCAGACCAAAAAACCACTAAATCAGAGAAAAATTTCCTCCAGAATTTTCAGAATAACCCCAAAAATCCCCCAGATTTAAAATGTATTTTTAGAGCTGATGGAAGCTGAATTTTACAATGCAGCATAAGATAGATATAGTGAGAAACAGAAAGAATGAAATTTATTGCATGTACAACTAAATTCTAAATTGTAATTCTCCAACAAATCACTCAATTACGATCAGACCAGCCATCAAACAGCAAGAAAGCTACAGAATTATGATGAAATTTTCTAAAACTTTGTTTGAAGTTATGACACGGTTTTAGTTTACTTCACGTTGCTTCTAATATACGTTTTTATATAATTACAGGTATTTCAAAAAAACCCAATCAGGTATCAGGTATAGGTAGGTATAGACAAAAATACAGGTATCAGCTATTTTCCCATAAAAAGTTAAAATCTGGATTTTAGTCGAAAATTCGCTCAAACTACCAATTTAGGCTCAAAATGCGGCTAAAATTAGATTAGTTTCAGTCATTTTAGAATTTTTTTCGCTATTTAACTGCACAAAATGCTAAAAAACCACTCTCAAAATATCACCAGGGTGCGGAATCGCTTTGCACATACAGCTCTGGTGGTTTATCTTTGCCACTTGGAGTAAGGCTCCTCGTAACCTCTTTTTACCCATACAATAATGTCCCTAATTGTTTTGCCTTTACGCATTGGCTGCTCAGGATTTTGCAAAAGGACGTATTAAATTTTTAGGCTGAGCCATGGCCCAATCAGGGCGAGAAAATTTGAACAAAATTAGCTTGAAAAACGCTTTTGAAAGCATTCTGAGTATAGTATTAACAGAAATTAGGAGGTATTGTAGTCTGAAGAGGTCTGGTTGGGCAACGGCCCAAGTAGGGCGAGAAAATTTTCAAAATTAGCCTTCTTACACCCTTTTTTAATGAACAAGTCGGTCGTAAACTACCATTCGATGCCTTCTGTTTGTACCTGATACCTGTACCTGTTTCAGTCGAAAAATACCCAAAATCAGGTAGGTACAGTTCGAAAGTACCCGATCAGGTATCATCTAGGCATCAGGTGGGTATTGCAAATCTATCTGATAATCAGGTACAGGTACAGGTATACCTGATCCACAGTACCTGATACCTAATATCTGATACCTGTATTTTTGTGAATACCTACTGAAAGAAAGATATTTATACTCAGCGTTTGTATTCTCATGGTCTTTGTTGTTTTGTTAGTAAAGCGCTCTCCCGCTTCATTGGTGCCGAGACCAAACTTGTTTGTTGTGTTGTGCGCACCCACTGTCTGCTACCTCTTCTACTACTACCGTTCTTCGACTTCTTCCATTACTACCAACCACCATGGTTCGCACAAAGAAACCTCCGGCCACTCGTTCCACCTACCGCAAGACGGCTCTCAAGTCCAACCCCACTTCTCCGACTGCTTCCGGTTCTTCCTCTCACTTGTCCGTCCACCTCTCCGTTAGTCAACTCAACCTCACAACTGCTCCTCCCGTTCGTCCGCCCTCGGTTCCTCCTACACGTTCGCAAGATGACTACCGCCCTCCTCAGCCCACCACTACACATTTCCTTCATCTCCTTCAAGAACAACAACAACGCCACGAAGAACAACAACAACGTCAACAGGACGCGTTCATACAACTCTTGCACCAACAAGAACACTTGACTGCAGCCCTTAAAGACCGTCCTCACGCCACTCACCCACAACTTTCTGTCACTCTTCCGCGTCCTTTTATCTACTGCTTCAACCAATCGGCTAACGACGTCTCCTTCGCTCACTGGTCCGCTGATGTCACCTCCTTCATACAGCAATCTGGACTCTCGTGGCGTCGGGTGTTGGAAGATGCTCTCGATACTCCAGCCCGGCAACAGGTTTATTCGCTTTCTGATGCCCAGACTAGGACTCTTGCAGCTGCCCTCACTCATCTCGAACCTCTCCTTCAGCCAGCCGAGTCTTCAATTCAGGTTGCCCTCACCTTACTTCAACAGCCACCCACTTCCGACATCATCCAGCTCGCCAACCATTTCAAGTCTCAGATGGCCTGTCTTCCCACCGCGGAGAGTATCGCTGCAGCCGCGTTCGTCAACCTCCTTCCCTATCCGGTCAAAAAGCACATGATTCATCACCTCTCCGATCCCGCCCAGCCTCACGACATCTACTTGGTTACCACAGAAGCTGTCAAGTACTACAACACCAAGCAGGCCATCAACAATTCCCTCAGCCATCGTTCGTCTTCCCCATCAGTTCCGCAGCCAGACAAGTCCGACAGTTCACCTCCCAAATGTTATAAATGCAACAAAGTTGGCCACATTTCCTGTCACTGTCGTTCGCAACCCGTGTCTCCTCCCAAGTCTACTCCTGCCAAGTCGTCTCCTGTATCTCCGGTTCGGACGGTTGTTCGCAGTCTGCGTGTTCAGTCAACTCGTCCCTCTCAGTCCCTCTTCACTCAGCACCGGCCTACAATAGAGTCTCATGTCACTGGTGTCGTTCGATGGTTCAATTCTCGTTATGGCTTCATTTCCCGTCCTGAGGTTCAACAAGACTACTTCTTCCTCCCATCTCAAGTTCATTCTTCCTCATCCCAGCTTTCGTTGTGCGATGGAGAAGAGGTTCAATTTGATATTGTGGATGGCCAGCCTCTCTTTGTGGTGGTCAACATTACTTGTCTCAAGGATCCCTGTTCACACTCTGCTTCCCAGTCACCTTCCAGCTCTCCCATTTTTCAAGGTTCCCGCTCTCCCGATTCTCATGTTTCCGGACGACCGTCAGGCGCAGATGTAGCCCCGGTTCTACAACGAAGACGCTCATCCGAGGGGGAGTGATGAAAGAAAGATATTTATACTCAGCGTTTGTATTCTCATGGTCTTTGTTGTTTTGTTAGTAACGCGCTCTCCCGCTTCACTACCTATACCTGATACCTGATTGGGTATTTTTTAAATACCTGTACCTGATACCTGATATTAGGTACTTTGCAAATACCTGCCCACAGTAACCACCCCTACTTTGGAAGGGCGCCCTGGCACTCACTGTGGTCCAGTGGGACTCATACTTAAGGCTTGAGACATACTTATAGATATGTAAAAATGAGCAAAATCGGTGTGTGACCAGACCAATTTGGGAAGCAATCCTGAATCCTCTTAGAAATTGGGTCTTAAGAGTCAGTCTCTGAACCGATCGAGTCTTGGCCCTTTGGCCTATTCAGACCCCAAAATTGAAACTTTGGGCAAGAGAGCTGTAGGTTGGCACACTAATACATACTTATGAGTTGTCGTTCGGCCCCAAAGGATTAGTCGATTTGACCGAAAAGCGCAAAAAACCGGATTTTTGAAAGTGTCCGACCGCCCTACTTTCAACTGATCGTTTGATTGTCAGATTGCAACTCCATATAAATATGGTTAGTACCGTTAGACGCACAAAAGAACGGAGATTCCGAATATGATAATCACTTTTTGAGATACCATGTTCAAGTTTGGGATATGGCCTGTTAAAGTTTAGGGCCGATTGCACCAGATCAGACCAATTTTTTAAAAATCTGACAAAAGCGCTTGAAACTACTTGAAATGGTCTTTCTAACGAACCATAACTGATAAAATTTGGTCCACAGACTAGTAAACCGCAGCCGTCCAATGTTAGGGTGGTGTCACTGGAGAGTGCCAAAATCCCGATTTTCGAGGGTCCCTAACTTGGGTTCAAATGTAGCTAGAGAAAATCGGATGGCAAACTTTTTCATTTCTTTTCAAGGTCTACAATCGCTGAAAGTTTCACATCTGTGCGGTGATTTTGAAAAATGAGCTGTACAGAGCTCTTCGCGTCAATGTTCGATTTTTTCGTGGACCGACTCTTAATGCCAATCTCTGTTACTGCCAACCAAATACAGTGTTGGGGCAAAAGGGCTTCTTTCCACGGCCATGCATTGACATTGCAGAGCCTCCAGATGCATGCGGCACTCGTTTTGTTATATCTGTTCGAATCTATGATGTTCAAGGTATGGTAGCTGTGCACATTGCAACTGCCGCTTCCCTCACATCTAAGGCCGATTTAAGAGTCAGTCTCTGAACCGATCGAGTCTTGGCCCTTTGCCCTATTCAGACCCCAAAATTGAAACTTTGGGCTAGAGAGCTGTAAGTTGGTACACTAATACATACTTATGAGTTGTCTTTCGGCCCCAAACGATTAGTGGATTTGACGCTCCAATCCCGAGATACAGCCTTCTGAAAATCGGCCCACTTAACTATGGGACCAAAATTTCAAACTGGAATTTCTACCCTACCAGCTGGAGTTGGAAGATAGAAATTTGGGTTTTTGCGTAACTTTTTGAGTACTTTAAGAGTCAGTCTCTGATTCGATCGAGTCTTGGTATGTCAAGTTGAAAATCGAACTTTTGCGTAGAGACCTGTGCGTTGGTGTACTAATAGGCATTCATGAGTTATGTTAAACCTGCAAAGGGTTTATGGATTTGACGCTCCATTCCCGAGATACAATCCGCCAAAAATCAGCCCGCTTAACTATTGGGACCAAAATTCTCAACTCGAATTTCTTTTGTACCAATAAGAGTTGGGACTAAAAAATTGGGAATTTTAGGTAACTTTTTGAGTAGTTTAAGAATTTTTGGTCCAAAATTATTTTTGAGTAAAAATTTTTTTCGCGACCACCTTTGGCCAGCCCTAGCTCATCTGGAACCCCCCCTACACAGGTTTTTTTATTTCAGAATTTTGTAGCGCTATCAATTTGCCAGACTTTTGTGTAAAGCATTTTGGGCTGCGACCCGACATTCGTGAGATATTCGCCTCCGAATGGCCAAAACCGTGCAGAATTTGCTAGTTTTGCAGTACACAAAGCTACGATGCCGGATTACTTTTATTATAATAAGAGTTGGGACTAAAAAATTGGGGATTTTAGGTAACTTTTTGAATAGTTTAAGAATTTTTGGTCCAAAATTATTTTTGAGTAAAAATTTTTTTCGCGACCACCTTTGGCCAGCCCCAGCTCATCTGGAACCCCCCTACACAGGTTTTTTTATTTCAGAATTTTGTAGCGCTATCAATTTGCCAGACTTGGTTGTAAAGCATTTTGGGCTGCGACCCGACATTCGTGAGATATTCGCCTCCGAATGGCCAAAATCGTAGCTTTGTGTACTGCAAAACTAGCAAATTCTGCATGGTTTTGGCCATTCGGATGCGAATATCTCACGAATGTCGGGTCGCAGCCCAAAATGCTTTACACCAAAGTCTGGCAAATTGATAGCGCTACAAAATCCTAAAATAAAAAAAACTGTGTAGGGGGGGGGGGGGTTCAAGACGAGCAAGGGCCGGCCAAATGTGGTCGCAAAAAAAAATTTTAAAAACACAAAATTTTGGACAAAAAATTCTTAAACTACTCAAAAAGTTACCTAAGATCCCCAATTTTTTAGTCCCAACTCTTATTGGTACAAAAGAAATTCGAGTTGAGAATTTTGGTCCCATAGTTAAGCGGGCCGATTTTTGGCGGATTGTATCTCGGGAATGGAGCGTCAAATCCATAAACCCTTTGAAGGTTTAACATAACTCATGAATGCCTCTTAATACATCAACGCACAGGTCTCTACGCAAAAGTTCGATTTTCAACTTGACATAGGGATTACGGTTGGATGATATCAGGTTTTTGCAATGCATATGATATTGCATATGAATATATGCATGCAATCTCCAGTGCATATTGATATTGCATATATCATAGGCATGCAAAAATGAGATATGTGCATATTTTTTTGCATATTTGCATATTATATCAAGGCGACCTGAAATCGATAACCAGACGTTTTCCAAGCATTTTCGAGTTTTGTTGGAATGTCTATGCAATCTTCAGCATTTATTAGTCATACCTATTTTACAGATACGAGCCGTGAAACAGAAGTTCTCTCACGTTATTCGCAGAGTTTATATGCAAGTAGTGCGTCCCGCGCTGTTGTACGCGTGTTGTGCAACGTACCCATCAAATGTGGCAGATAGATTGCGTCTAGAGCGTGTGCAGTGCTATGCTGCCAAATTAGTGCTGGATCGGTTTGACTGCCCCTATGTTGAAATGTTGAATAGTCTTAAGTGGAAATCTGTTTCAAGAATTGTGGCTGAGCGACGCTGTTAATTATTGTATAAATATGTAAATGGAACTCGTTTTATGCCGGCTGGCCAGTTGATTACTCGTAATGCGACGTCTAGAAATTTGCGGAATAGCCAAAGTATTGTAGTTGTTGTCCCAAACTACCGTCATGTTCGATCGACAAAATGTCTTATTGTAGATACACCGTACTGCGGCTGTATGGCTATGGAATAGATTAGGGGACAATGTAGAACTTTCGTGTACTTTGTTTGAACAGTTTGTTATAAGTCAGACCGTTTTATTTCTTATGCCAATTTATTGGACATCCAACACGCATAGTATGTAGACTTGAGAAGTGTAATTCTAGTCAATGGAGCCGCTCAGCCTGCTTTAGCAGTTTGGTATCCTTTTCATTCACCATGTGTGTTTGAATAAACCTTTTATAATAAAGATACAGACTCATCTGGGAAAAACAAGAGGGGATACACATTTTGGCATGAAAGACCAGCTCATTTCGTAATTTTTAGATAAATAATGGATGACATTACAGATTTTTGGCTAAATTACTTTTAGTATGTTCAAATTTGTTCTGTCTAATTTGGTATAACCAGATGTTTGTAGTACTGTCCCAGTTTTACAAACTAATTTTATATTTTTAATCTGATGAAAAATTAGCAAAAACGTGGCAACTAACCTAAACGCCGAAATGCAGTCTGTGTGGCTATTTTGGTATGTTCATTATGTCACCTTAGTTTGACCAATTGTGCTAAAAACTCCAGGTATTCATGCAGCAATGAGGTGCTTGCAGAAATGAGGAAATTCGCTAAACAAACTCTTTCATTTTTGCTCAGCTCAGAACCAGAAAATCGGCCAATACAAAATAGCTCTCTTTGAAATTTGTACTTGTTGGAGGAGTACTTTATGGTTTTCTCCGCGCCAAATAGATAAAACAACTACAGTGTTGGCCAAAAAAGCCGTTTGGCCAATTTTCGAGTTTCCCGAATAATTTCAAATTGCCACCCGTCAATTTTGAACCGAATAAAATTATTTTTTGGCATGATTATTATGATTACAGTACTTGTTACAAGTTTGTTTTGGCCAAGTCGTAGCCAGCTAGCCTTCTATAGGCCTCAAGTTATACCCTTCCAAAATGAACTGACGCGAATTTTCAGACGTGAATTTTGAACATAAATATCACACGAACCTTCCATCGGATTTTTCCTAAATTTTGCAGGTTAACCAATCTTTATATGGCGTTATCCCTTGCACAGAAAGCAGTGTTATACGAACTAGTGGGGTCATAGATTAGAATCGGCTCAACTAAGGCAACACAATGAACATTTAATTTAACCGTGCTTTATGTTTAGAGGGCACCACCCTCACTTTTTGACAATACCAATTTTTCACCTTGACTGAAAATAAAAATCCGCCAGAGTTTAGCCGGTTGTGTTAGAAAGCTGAGCTCTTCAGGTTCTTAAGCTCACATAAAGATAGATTAACCTGAAAAACTTGGGAACGATCCGATGAAGGGTTCGTGAGATACGTATGTACTGTATGTACGTCCAAATTGACGTGTCTGAAACTTCGGGTCCGTTGATTTCGGAAGGGTATAACTCGAGGCTATAGAATGCTAGCTGGCTACAACTTGGCCAAAACAAACTTGTGACAAATAATAATAATCGTGCCAAGGATCTTTTCGTTCGGTTAAAAATTGACAGAATGGTGGCCATTTGAAATTATTCAGGAAACTCGAAAAATGATCAGGCGGTCTTTTTTATGGCCAACACTGCGTTTGAAGTATACTTATGTTCTTAACAACATAAGTATACAGCACGAAAAGTCAGCGACGCCTTTGACAAAAAATATGCAAACTAAAAATATGCAAAATTTTGATATCAGGGTCAATTTGCATATGACTATTGCATATTGGAATTTTGCATGCATATGATATTGCATATGCATATATGCATGCCAAAAACCATGCATATATGCATGGTTTGATATTGCATATTGCATATATGCGTCCAACCGTAATAGGGATAAGGGCGGAGACTCGATCGAATCAGAGACTGACTCTTAAGAATCTGCAGTCCAATTGTGTGTTAGAAGAAAAAAAATTTTTTTCGACCTTTTTGGCGGGCCATAACTCGGCTGGAACCCCCTAGAGGCGCTTTTTTATTTCAAAACTTTGTAGCGCTTTTTAAAAGCTTCATTTTGGTATAGAATATGCTACGATTGCTGGTGGCCAATCGAGTGAAAATTGGCCTCAAATGTCACCAACTCGAAAAATTCGCATGTTTCACTATAGACATAATTTTCCAAATCGAATTTCTGACTTAATAAACTGAGTTGAGCTTTGAAAATTTGGGTTTCCAGAGTACTTTCAGTGTGCTTTCGGAATATTTAGTGGATTTAGAATTTCGCGGAAAAAAATTTTTTTCGATCTCTTTGGCGGGCCATAACTGGGCTGGAAACCCCCCTAGAGGGGCTTTTTTATTTCATAACTTTATAGCGCTTTTTATAAGCTTCATTTTGGCATAGAATATGCTTCGATTGCCCGTGGCCATTCCGGTGACAATTGACCTCATAGGTTATAAACTCGAAAAATTCCCTCATTTGGAAGGCCAAATTTTTATGAGTTCTCAACATTTGAGGCCAATTGTCACTGGAATGACCACGAGCAATCGAAGCATATTCTATACCAAAATGAAGCTTATAAAAAGCGCTATAAAGCTATGAAATAAAAAAGCGCCTGTAGGGGGGTTTCCAGCCCAGTTATGGCCCGCCAAAGAGGTCGAAAAAATTTTTTTCCTCTAAATTCTAAATCCACTAAATATTCCGAAAGCACACTGAAAGTACTCTGGAAACCCAAATTTTCAAAGCTCAACTCCGTTTACTAAGTCAGAAATTCGATTTGGAAAATTATGTCTATAGTGAAACATGCGAATTTTTCGAGTTGGTGACATTTGAGGCAAATTTTCACTCGATTGGCCACCAGCAATCGTAGCATATTCTATACCGAAATGAAGCTTTTAAAAAGCGCTACAAAGCTATGAAATAAAAAAGCGCCTCTAGGGGGGTTCCAGCCAAGTTATGGCCCGCCAAAAAGGTCGAAAAAAATTTTTTTTCTTCTAACACACAATTGGACTGCAGATTCTTAAAGTACTCCAAAAGTTACGCAAAAATCCAAATTTTTATCTTCCAACTCCAGCTGGTAGGGTAGAAATTCGAGTTTGAAATTTTGGTCCCATAGTTAAGCGGGCCGATTTTTAGAAGGCTTTATCTCGGGATTGGAGCGCCAAATCCACAAATCCTTTGGGGTCGAAAGACAACTCATAAGTACAGTATGTATTAGTGTACCAACTTATGGCTCTCTAGCCCAAAGTTTCAATTTTGGGGACTGAATACTGAGACTCGATCGGTTCAGAGACCGACTCTTAAACTTCTGCCGGTCGGACGGCAGTGGCACTTGGTCACACTGCTCTAACTCGCCATTTAGACTTTTGCCTAATGGATTGCCAGTCCACAAAATCTAAATCGCTGGGTAGAGCGCGATCAAGTGCCAGTAGCATAAATCCGCCTTTAAGTCTAGCACAGGTGATTTTCACTCTCTGAGAATAAGCAGCTGCATCTTTGAAAAAGTATCCTTTGCCTCACCAAACGGGACATTAGAACCACACATGTAACAGGTCATCCGCCGAAGCGGAGGGGGTTGGGTGCTGTGGCGCCGGCCCGGGGTGGCTCAGCCCAAATTCTAGGGAGGGTATTGCACTAAAAAGCGCTCAAAAATCGAAAAAAACCGCAATTTTGCAGAGCAGGCACACTCTCGCTGGTGCCGGGTGAGGATGTAACCTGATCTGTATAGTGAACTGTTTTGTTTGTCAACAGATTGCTTCTAGTAACGTGTCCTGCGCCGGTTAACCCTCTCAATGGGTGGTTTGAGACAGCTTGTGGAGGCTCTTTATCCAGCCCAGTGCCTGTAGATGTGATCCTAGACGTCAAATGCAATGCCAACCATGCAACGCACCAGGCTCGGACAGCATCGAGTGCACCTATGACAACAAAGGATCATGGCAGCCCAGTGCTTATGACTGCAAAGGTTAGTTAGTCTATGTTGGACGGCTTTGAAAGCATAATATTGGATTGCTGTTTCTGTTTCCGGACTTCAAAAACATAATTCCATGGAGTTCAGTCCATTGCTTGTAACGAACATGCGGTTCACACGAAGAGAATGATTGGAACTTTTTCGCAACTTGCGAGTGAAAATTGCAGAAATTCAGTGCAAACGAATAACCCATGTTCAACTGTACTTTACCGCAGTTACAATAAGTTTCATATTCCACCCATAAAAGCCGACCTGCCCCGTTCTTATAAAGTATGACTCTTATTGTGCTTGCGCAACAAAGTCAGCTTATGTAGTTAGCTTTGGTCCATAGGCAAGTTGGATCATCTCACGGACCAGGTTAAAATGTCGTCAGCATAACTAATTAGACCACAGATGATTTGAAAAAAGAACCCCCCAGAACCAGAGCTACACGCCCTCAAAGTTGGCTGGCCAGCCGTTTTGGGCCATATTGAGAGTCAGTCTCTGATTCGATCGAGTCTTGGCGCTTTGCCGTGTTCAGACCCAAAACTGAAAGTTTGGCGCATAGGGCTGTGGCCTGTAAGTTGGAGGGCTAACACGTATCAATAGGTTATATAACCACCGCAAACGGATTTCCCGATTCGACGCTCCACGCTCGAGATGTGACCCTCTGAAAATCGGTGCGCTTAACTATGGGACCGAAATTTCAAAATCGAATTTCTAGTGCACTAATCAGAATTGGGACTTAATAGCCAATGCACGTAAAAAGGGTAAAATCATGTAAAAAGTAACTATGTCAGGGATTTAGACGAAGTGGTGTTTTGGCGACCACCTTTGGCCGGCCCTAGCTCGTCTGGAACCCCCCTACACAGTTTTTTTATTTCAGAATTTTGTAGCGCTATCAATTTGCCAGACTTTGGTGTAAAGCATTTTGGGCTGCGACCCGACATTCGTGAGATATTCGCCTCCGAATGGCAAAAACCGTGCAGAATTTGCTAGTTTTGCAGTACACAAAGCTACGATTTTGGCCATTCGGAGGCGAATATCTCACGAATGTCGGGTCGCAGCCCAAAATGCTTTACAACCAAGTCTGGCAAATTGATAGCGCTACAAAATTCTGAAATAAAAAAACCTGTGTAGGGGGGGGTTCCAGATGAGCTAGGGCTGGCCAAAGGTGGTCGCGAAAAAAATTTTTACTCAAAAATAATTTTGGACCAAAAATTCTTAAACTACTCAAAAAGTTACCTAAAATCCCCAATTTTTTAGTCCCAACTCTTATTATAATAAAAGTAATCCGGCATCGTAGCTTTGTGTACTGCAAAACTAGCAAATTCTGCACGGTTTTGGCCATTCGGAGGCGAATATCTCACGAATGTCGGGTCGCAGCCCAAAATGCTTTACACAAAAGTCTGGCAAATTGATAGCGCTACAAAATTCTGAAATAAAAAAACCTGTGTAGGGGGGGGTTCCAGATGAGCTAGGGCTGGCCAAAGGTGGTCGCGAAAAAAATTTTTACTCAAAAATAATTTTGGAACAAAAATTCTTAAACTACTCAAAAAGTTACCTAAAATCCCCAATTTTTTAGTCCCAACTCTTATTATAATAAAAGTAATCCGGCATCGTAGCTTTGTGTACTGCAAAACTAGCAAATTCTGCACGGTTTTGGCCATTCGGATGTGAATATCTCACGAATGTCGGGTCGCAGCCCAAAATGCTTTACACCATAGTCTGGCAAATTGATAGCGCTACAAAATCCTGAAATAAAAAAAACTGTGTAGGGGGGTTCCAGACGAGCTAGGGCCGGCCAAATGTGGTCGCAAAAAAAATTTTTACTCAAAAATAATTTTGGACCAAAAATTCTTAAACTACTCAAAAAGTTACCTAAAATTCCCAATTTTTTAGTCCCAACTCTTATTGGTACAACTCTTCCTCGTGTAGCTGTAGCCAGGGCATTTCCTTACCATCGTCAGTTTCAATTTCTTCTGATTCACTACAATCACTCAAACTGGGGCTTTCCCTGGCCTCAGTGCTTTCCAGCCTCGCTGTCGTCTTTTCTCGGATTTTGTTCAACTTTTTGGCTTTTCTTTCCTCTCAATTCACTGTGCTCCTACTGTTCCTCCCTGTGCAGTCTTTGCGCTTTCTCTTTGCATGATGTCCCCTCCCTGGGTCACTCTCCATTGTCGTTTGTGTGACTTCATTCCTGAGTGAATTTTATTGCATCCACATTATTTTAAATCATCACATTAGTGATGTAAAAATTAATTTAATTGTAATTGAAATTCGCATAATTGGTTCATTTATAATTTCAATTCAATTAATTTAATTTAAATAAAATTCAAAAGCTGGGCCATAAATTTATTGTAATTTAATTGAAATTCATGCGGAATTGCTTGGAGAGAAAGAAAGTTCTGTACTCTGTTTCTGTACCAGACTAGTAGTGCTCTGTTCAGGTTAGTTCGTGGTGCATGTCCTCTGTACCTTCTCGAGCGCGTGTATAATGGCGTCATTCTGCCCCAGCTACTGTACTTTATAGAATTATAGAAATTTTGTTTCCCTCAGCCAAGATATGGCGCACCTAGTTAGAAATGTTCCAGAAATTCTTTCAACAACAATAACTTTGTGCGCTCTTACTCGGATCTCTTGCAAATGTACAACCGCAGTGCAGCCAGCAGTATTAGTCCGGTTTGGCTTGTCGCCGCCCGTAGATCTGTCTCATTGTTTTATCTGTATTACCACGGATTTCGTCACTGTAATCTGAGTTTTTTTAGAGGGCTGGAGCGCCGCAGTCATAGAAACAGTCATGAGTTTTATGTAGGCATAACTGCTAGAACGGTTACCACAAACTCGACTTTCTTTCCTTCTGTGGCTCGCATTTGGAATGTTTTACCTGCTCATGTACCTTGTCTAGGCTTTAATGCGTTTGCCTCTTATTTGACGTCTAGTGATTTTGTGAAGCTGTTACAAAATCTTTTGGGCACGTTTTACATATATTCACAACTGTAAGTACTCCTGTCCGTCAGCATGTTATGTTTTTTGACGTGTACATACTGTAGTTTTATTGCCACTCATTTACTGGCTTTGCTGGTGTAGAGTTTTAAATGACATAAATGACTTGACTTGAGTGTACTGTTGTTTGGTATTGGATTTTCCGTTTGTGTATGTGTATGTGTATGTGTATACACATTTACCATCAAATGTGTATGGTAATTTGTGTATACACATTCAACAAAACAATGTGTATTTTTGTGTATATTTGTGTATGTGTATTGTACTGAAAATGCAATTTTTTGGTAGATTTTGAGCCAGAAATGCTAGGAAAATCAAATCTCTCCATGTCTGCTGCTTGAAACCTTGGATAGCTTTGAAAAGAATGTACTTAAGCCATTTGAAAGCCTCATGAGGATATCTACTGT
Source organism: Sabatieria punctata (assembly GCA_030248155.1). Lineage (NCBI taxonomy): Eukaryota > Metazoa > Nematoda > Chromadorea > Araeolaimida > Comesomatidae > Sabatieria > Sabatieria punctata. The sequence goes on along the minus strand of JASANB010007306.1, from coordinate 10,695 downwards.
TTATTACTGCAGCAAAAACATCGAAATTCTATCGATTTTTGCTGACCAAATACACATACACAAAAATACACATTTTGAGTACTGTTTGTGTATGGTAATGTGTATCGGAATTTTCAATGTGTATGTGTATGTGTATGTGTATGTGTATACACATTATGGTTGGATGATATCGGGTTTTTGCGATGCATATGATATTGCATATGAATATATGCATGCAATCTCTAGTGCATATTGATATTGCATATATCATATGCATGCAAAAATGAAATATGTACATATTTTTTGCATATTTGCATATTTTATCAAGGCGGCTTGAAATCGATAACTGGACGTTTTCCAAGCATTTTCGAGTTTGGTTGGAATGTCTATTTATTAGACATGCCTATTTTACAGACACAGACCTCATCCGGAAAAAAAAACAAGAGGGGAAACACATATCAGACTGTACAAGTTCGCCCCAGAATCCCCAAAAAAAGGTCGACAAAACCCACCTTTGGACCCCCCAAAAAAGGTCGCAAAACCCACTTTGGACTAGGTCCCAAAGCCCTATTTGGGATTTGAAAAAGCTCCCCCACGGAAAAACCCGGCGACGTGTACATATGCTTACTGTATGGTACTGTATTTGTGCCCGAAAGTTACAGTTGAGACTACAAACTCTTCAACAAAAAATCAATGGGTTTTCTTCCGTAAAGGGACAAGCTGTGCTCAACAAGCGTTGGTTTAGGGTAGGTTAGGTGCACCCTTTTCTGATGGAGGTAGGAAGAAAACATTTAGTAAGGATGCAGGAAAGGTTAATTGAGGAGTAACAAAAATGCACTAAAAGCCTATCAATATGTGCCATGTGTTTTATGCGAACACAGATTGAAGATGATGCGATCGATTAGTGCCCAGGCAACCGACTCACAAGAACTCTTCACTCTATCTGATTTTTGCCTAGTCGCAATCGGACGGCCGTGCTCTGAAAGACTTATGCTCTATTTCTATCTATATCCAACAACCACCTTCAAATAGCGGACGAAAGATGAGCTGTACAACTGTTGGACCAAATCATGATCGCCGAAGGTAAGAGCTTCAGGAGCTTTTGGGCCTAGAAGATCCGCTGATTTCGATAAAAATATCCTGATCTGTACGTGATCATCTCGCATGTATCAAATAATCAGTGTAGGTCTTTGTAGTGGCAGTACTAAAATGAGGCACCGGTTCACAACAAGGGAGCTGGATAAAACCAGGACACGCCCATTCTGGAAGTGGCGGCTGGCCATCCACTGCTGGTACAGGTAATAATACTATCTGCTACTGTCTTTTGCATACTCTTCACAAAACTGTGGTCGTTTCAGACGCCATCGTCATCGTACCTGGGCTGGCTGTTGGGAGGACGTAGCCAATACGTTCACACAACATTTCTTTGTGCTGATGGGGCTGCTCAAGTATGCTGCAGGCATTATAGTAGGCCGAACCCCGGCTGCCCCTCATGTGCAGCAACGCCAACCTACAGTGGGAGCCCAACAGTGGCAGCACAGCTGTACTTATGGGCTCGGTAAGCCCAGAGATGAACATTTTCACTACTAATTCTTCCTAATGTGGAGGACTTCAGTATTTTTGTGGATCCCCAGCACAAAGTCTGGTGTTCTTACAGTGCCTAGGATAATTAGAATATTCCGTTACTAAAGACTATCTGACCTTGGCAGAAGACAAGCACTTTTTTACTTATCAAGTCGATTTTCCTTTCAGGCGGCGGGTGGTTGGCACCAACCGAGAAAGTTTGGCTGCTTGGCACCCATTTGAAGAGGCAGGAGACACTCTCAAGCATTGTGTCTTGTGCTGGGCGCCAGGAACCGACACATTTGAAGGGGTCAAGCAGTGCAATTGCAGGTCCAACTACTATGTGAGACTTCCACCATCTGTCAACTGTAAAATGTAGAATTGATTTGGAATTTTAGGGCGCCATTTGTGAACTTGACGCCGATGAGTGTGCACTCGACCCTGTTGGATGCGAACTGGAGTCTATGGTGGTGTTAATCGGTAACTGCTGTTTATTTCTGTTATGAACTCAAACTGAAATCCAATTTGCATTATGAAAACTCTAGAAGGAGCCGTTCCTCTGGGTTCCCGGGCTTTGGTGGACATTTCACCTCAGCCTCGCAACATCACAGTTCGGACCGCGGATGAGGCAGGTCGACAGAAGCAGATCTGGTTGGAGGGATGACCAACGGGCTGCCCACTTACGATGAACAGACTATAGTGCAGTTTCGATGTGATTCGAGACATTGGAGGAGAAAGTGGTGTGAAAACTGATTACACTATGACGAAGTCACTCAACAAATGATGCTAGCGATATTTTGTCATATGTGACTGATTTTCTGATATCTGCAGACTAATAAGCAACTTTTTGTTGTACCGTTTTGCTGTTTTCGTAAGGGATTGTTGGAAAACTTGTTTGATTATATAATTGAACTCAATGTTTTGGCGAAAGATTATAAACTGAATGCTATAACCATGACCAATGTTGTTGTTTACCTGTTAAATATAGATATTGAAATGATTCAAATATAGTGGTGGACCGACGGCAGCATTGTATATTATAATTCTTATTGAAAACTTTGTATAGGTTTTACTTTTCATCGAGAAAAGCCAAAGGGACCCCGAAACGATTGTCCAACTAATTGTTGGCTCAATGTTTAGCTAGCATGCTTTACAATTATAGGCACCAAAATTGCCTTAAAACAGCCGGCAATTTTTTCTGAACCCAGATTAGCGAGATTAGATTTTGAACGAATTTTTGTACTCTTACCTCCCCTAGAATTTGGCTCACTCCCTTTGGTCTAATTGCTGCTCCTTTCACTACTGTTGTTTGGGTATTTTCAGGAACCGGTTCAGTATGGGTAGGTAATCGAAAAAGTATCGGTATATCGATACTTATTTGGTATTTTCTGAAAATGTTTTGTAAGCCTACATGATCTAGAGATAAATTGAAGGAAAGGTGAAAAATAAGGCCAGTGCAAACTGCTAAAACAATTATTCACAATCATGTCTGGCCTTTTTTAAATACATTTAGTTAACAAAGAAATGCCAATGCTTCATCGTCTGCTCTTCTTACAACAATTAACTTGCTGCTCTTTGTTCTCATATAAAAACTGATTGTACTAGCTAAACTCACCACAGAGTAAATCTTTCTAAAATGGAAACCAGCCTCATCATATTATCTCTTTGTCTAATTGGTACAGGTATCTATTTACTTAATTCTACTGCTACGATTTCATAATACTGAGCTTTCCTGAAAATAAGCCCCCCCAAAAAAATAGAAATTGTCACTTAAGAGTCGGTCTCTGAACCGATCGAGTCTCAGTATTCAGACCCCAAAATTGAAACTTTGGCCCAGAGAGCTGTAAGTTGGTACACTGATACAAACTTATGAGTTGTCTTTCGGCGCCAAAGGATTAGTGGATTTGACGCTCCAAACCCGAGATACAGCCTTCTGAATATCGGCCCGCTTAACTATGGAACCAATATTTCAAACTCCAATTTCTAAGCTACCAGCTAGAGTTGGTAGATAAAAATATGGGTTTTCGCGTAACTTTTGGAGTACTTTAAGGATCTGCAGTGCAATTTTGTTTTGGAAGAAAAACATTTTTTTCGACCTCTTTGGCGGACCATAACTCGGTTGAAAACCCCTAGAGGCGCTTTTTTATTTCATAACTTTGTAGCGCTTTTTATAAGCTTCATTTTGGTATAGAATATGGTACGATTGCTCGTGGCCATTCCAGTGAAAATTGGCCTCAAATGTCACGAACCCGAAAAATTCGCATGTTTCACTATACGTAGACATAATTTTCCAAATCGAATTTCTGACTTAATAAACGGAGTTGAGCTTTGAAAATTTGGGGTTCCCGAGTACTTTCAGTGTGCTTTCGGAATATTTAGTGGATTTAGAATTTCTAGGAAAAAAATTTTTTCGACCTCTTTGGCGGGCCATAACTCGGCTGGAACCCCCAGTAGAGGCACTTTTTTATTTCATAACTTTGTAGCGCTTTTTATAAGCTTCATTTCGGTATAGAATATGGTACGATTATTCGTGGCCAATCCAGTGAAAATTGGCCTCAAATGTTGAGAACTCAAAAATTTGGCCTTCCAAATGAAGGAATTTTTCGAGTTTGTAACCTTTGAGGCCAATTTTCACTGGATTGGCTCAAAATGAAGCTTATAAAAAGCGCTACAAAGTTATGAAATGAAAAAGTGCCTCTAGGGGGTGTTCCAGCCGAGTTATGGCCCGCCAAAGAGGTCGAATAAAATTTTTTTTCTTCCAAAACAAAATTGGACTGCAGATTCTTAACGTACTCCAAAATTTACGCAAAACCCTAATTTTTATCTTCCAACTCCAACTGGTAGGTCAGAAATTCGAGTTTGAAATTTTGGTCCCACAGTTAAGCAGGCCGATTTTCAGAAGGCTGTATCTCGGGATTGGAGCATCAAATCCACTAATTCTTTGGGACCGAAAGACAACTCATAAGTATGTATTAGTGTACCAACTTACAGCTCTCTAGCCAAAAGTTTCAGTTTTGGGGTCTATATGGCAAAGGGCCAAGACTCGATCGGTTCAGATACTGACTCTTAATTCTGCTATCTTTTACTTGATGTTCGCAAAAAGTAGTTCCTAGAGTTCGAGTATGTACTTTTAGCATCATCAACTTCTGCAGTCAAGTCGGAGGACTCTGGTTGTGGGGTACCTCCACTGTTTTGGTGCTTCAATGAACAACTAGCCACACAGTGCAAGGTGCAGAAAGAGTGTGAACAGTACCGAACAACTCACATCGACAAACCGGTCCATCTCACTCTCTACTACGAGAGTTTGTGTGGATACTGTCAGCGATACATAACCCAAATTCTCAAAGAAACAATTCCACAGTTCAAGCCTACGCAACTGAAGGTTGACTTTGTGCCCTCTGGAAATGCAAAACTACTACCGGTAGAAATCTATAACCCTTACTAGCAGAAGCTACTCCATTTAGAGTAGTACCCACATAGAATCACGCTTTGCGTGCGGCTGTTTGTTAGCCATAAATATGATTGGAAAATGAAAGCGCAAGAAAGTAAAGTCACATCTCAATCACGCTTTTTTTCTCAGACAGTGCACAGTGCTGCATGCAACGCGTGATTGGCCACTCACAGCAAATCACGCTTTTGAAAATTTCAGTTAAAGCAAAAACATTCACTGCGTGATTATCATTTTTTAGGCACGCATTCATTGCATGTCCCTATGGCAAGGCACGCAAAAAATTTCTGCGTCTAGAGAAAGGTGAAATTGTTTTTATTCAGAAACAGATTCATTCAAATCGGTAGAGACTTACGGTTGCTACAGCAAAAATCTGCTTGGTTGCTGTTTCTGGCGGAGTCCGTATTTTTATAGAATGGAAGCATTGCCTGCATGCACGGGCCAGCAGAGTGTGCCCTCAACAAATATGAGTCCTGCGCTATCCACTACATCGAGCCTGCCTGGCAGTTTTTGGCGTGTTTAGAAAGTGACGTCGAGAACCCAGAGCAAACCAAGAAACTCTGCTATGAGAAGCTAGACATACCTCAATCAATCCAACGGAAAATCAGGTCAGCTTAAAGTTAAGCATTGAAATAGCGAAGAAACAAAGCTAGAAATTGCTATTCTCTTAAAATTCATAAACTAATTGATTTTTTGAATCATTCACTTATTTTTTGTAGAACTATAGTAGATTTCAAAATTCAGTGCATTCTGTGTTTTTCGCCAATAACTCCTTATGGAAGCGTCGGAGCGGTTTTTGCCTCAAAAAAAGGTTGTAGAGGGGCCAGAGCTCTGTGCTGTCGTGTAACCTAATCTGTGACCCTGATACAGTAATCCCGGTTTTTCCAAGATTAGGTCAACTCTGGCTGTATGTATGTAGTAGTTCAAGCCCTCCACTGTGGTTAAAAATGTACTTTTAAGTGTTTTGAATCGATCTCAGGTCAGGCCCTTTTGAAGCCATTCGGTCGGGTGCTGTAGTGTGTGGTCCTGGCACGAAAATATCTTTCTGTCAATTTACATTGTTGCTGCAGCAAAGAAATGCCCGATAAAATAGGCACTAAGGGTTTCATGGTCAGGGAATCCATTGTTGACATAACTATAATCACTGGATTGCTGTATGGCTCCTTACACAAAAAATGCTATTTTGCGTTTATGTGTTCCTGTTGCAAGGAAACGCTCCATAGAGAAGGCAATAAAGGTTTTCAGGGTGAATTTTCGGTCAAATTTGACGGTGTATATCTCTGGAACCGTTTGACCTAGAATCAATATGAACACATTTTCGAAATCTCCATGGTCTCTAGATTCCGATTCGGTAAAAAATCGAATTCAGCCGAACTACAGCAAAAGCCGATTTTCTCCCTTGCGCAAATTAGCGCTACAAGGGAATGTTGCGCAGATTAGGTTATACGACAGTACAGGCAGAAAGCGCTCCGACGCTTCCATAAGGATTTATTCGCAAAAACACACAGAATGCACTGAATTTTGAAATGTATATTAACAGCAGGGATGGATAATTTTCCGAAAAAAAGCTCGGCCTGTTTTTTCCAGTTTTTTTCCGGTTTTTTTCCTAAATCGTGGAAAAAACTCCAGCCCAAGTTCTGAGTATCGCAGCCTGGTTTTATGATTCCTAACGCTTTCTAGCGCCTTCCTGAGTCTTTTCAGAACAGAAATACCCGTCTTACATGGATATAGATCACGAAACAGGCATGAAACAGTCCCTGACAGGCTCCATAAATAAACGCTATATGCAAATTTTCTCACAGCAGTTTGTCTTTTTGTTTTAAATTGCCAAATTTGGCACTTTTCTGTTGTTTTTCTAACAGTTTTGAGCCAGTCTAGCCTATTATACATCTCAAAAGTCCATTTTTTAACTGAAAAATGACATAAATTGGCTATTTCTAGCTTGAGTTTTTTTCCACGATTTATGTTTTTTTCCGACCCTCAGCAAAAAATCCGGTTTTTTTCCGAAAAAATACGGAAAAAACACACACCTCACATCCCTGATTAACAGTCGTTCAATGTATAATTTTTAGTGCAAACGGCTTTGCGCTAGGTACTGTAAGTATAACAGTATTCTTTCAGTACCTGTTACAAAGGTGAACTGGGCGACAAACTTGACAGGCAGGCATTTGACCGCACCCAAAGTTTGAAGCCTGATGAACACACCTTTGTGCCATGGCTTGCGGTAGAAGGTTATAGCTTTGAAGCGGCCCAACTACTACTATTAACTGCTAAGCCACATTCGTTGGTCAAAGTCATTTGTTTATTGCTTCAAGGCCCACTACCCAGTGTTTGTCACCCTTGAACTATTCAAGAATTTAGAAATTGGTCGGCAACCATTCGTTACATAGGATTTTTAATCAAGAGTTTGTGACATGGTTTCTTGCAGTTTTAGTCTGTTGTTCCTGTGTGATGATTTATAATAATGTTGATGCAATAAAATTCACTCAAGCATGAAGCAATTGAATCTTAAATACCATGTACTGTATGGACAAACAAGTTAGTTTAAATTATCCAGACAGTCAAGAAGTTTATTAGACTTAGACATACTGTTATATGTAAAACAAAAATTAGTACCTAAGGGTAGACCTAATTCGTAGTACTACAAACTACTAACTACAAACTACATATTTTCGGCGATTATGACGGCATCACGACTACATATTATTTTGGCTGACTACAAATTGACTACAAACAATTTTTCATAATTACGAATTTGTAGTCAATTTGTAGTCACTTTCTTGGAAATTTTCCGATTTTTTAATGTAATTTTTTGTAATTGAGTCCCCAATCGGCCTTTGAGCAGGGATGCCTACCAAATTCAAACTTTGAATTTGGTATGGTATGGTATGGTATAAACTTACCTGTTTGAATTTGATATGGTATGATATAGTACTAGCTTAATCCGTTTGAATTTGGTTGGTATGATCAAGAATGCATAAAAGAGTAGCAAGAATGTGCCGCTCAGATGCCGGCCGAGTATCGATGCGCTGTACCAAAATTCCAGGACAGGTTGCGAAATTCGCGACCCCTCCAGTAATTTCAGGACAGGTTGCGAATTTCGCGACCCCTCCAGTAATTGCGCATGCGCTTTATTGCAGCGCAACCTGATTTTTTAGCGGGTTATTCAATCTGTCTTTGGGAATATAGCTGCCGCCGTTGAATTCTCAAGTCTACGGCAACATGATAAAGGGAAAGAAAGGTAAAAAAGCTGGAATATGCAAGCAGATGGCATGTGTACATGGCCAAGCTCATGTACTACGTTCAAAATGGAAAAATTCACAAATGCAAAAAGCCTGATGCATTTCACAGATATCTTGCAATCTTGCCTTGCAATTGAACACTTATTTTAGTTATTGTGATGATTGAAGATCTTACACCAACTATGCAATGAATTGCCGTTGTAGAAAATCACTAAACATTTTGTTGACGTCATTCTTGCTCAGAAATCAGGTTGCGCTGCAATAAAGCGCATGCGCAATTACTGGAGGGGTCGCGAAATTCGCAACCTGTCCTGAAATTACTGGAGGGGTCGCGAATTTCGCAACCTGTCCTGAAATTTTGGTACAGCGCATCGACACTCGGCCGGCCGCTGAGCTGCACATTCTTGCTAGCTTTTATGCATTCTTGGTATGATTTTGGTATGAATTTAGTAATGAGGCAAAAAAGCTTTAATTTTACGAAACAACAACTCCACAAACTTAAGCAGGGGTAATACTAGTATCATTTACATACTAACAACACTTTTGACCAGATCAGGATTGGCCCGGAACAGCACCTCCCGTTCCAAAATTACTGCGCTAAGTCGACTGCGATCAGTTGATTTGTCAGGCCGACATCATTTAAAGAGAAGAAGCCACAAGTCCAGACAGTTGCAGTCTGACGGCGACCCGCGTTTAGCCGCTGTCCACGTCTTGACTTAACAGCCGACTGCTAACAGATCAATTCGAAATAATTTTGTTTGAAAAAACGCAAACAAAGGAAAAGGACGAGACCAGCTAAAGATGGGTAACGGTATAAAATAAAATCATTTGCGGCTCACTCGCGTGTGTGCTGTAGGTACTAAAATCAAAGAGCTGGTACTAAAATCAAACGCCTTACCAAAATCAAAGTTTTAGTACTAAATCATTTTGGTAAAGGCTTTTGAATTTGGTATGGTATGGTATAGTATAGAAGGAGCTGTTTTGAATTTGGTTTGGTATGGTACTGGTACTAAATTCAAACTTTGATTTTAGTACTAGTAGAACTTTGGTATGGTAGGCATCCCTGCCTTTGAGCTGTCTTGAGCTTATGCTAATCTTCTCGAATACCAAGAACGAAGCAATTTTTTATGCATGTAAAGTGTTAGAAAGATCGTTTTTCCAATTTTCCCGCTTTTTTACCTGTATAAATTTTCAAAGAAAAGTGACCACATGATTGACTTTTGCAAATTTGTTCGTGTTTTTTCTTCTCTCAGTTTTTAAAAAATATCTCTTTCTGTTTTTAAAAAATACCGAATGTTCAGTATAGAAATTCTGTTAAACATTGAATTCCGTCTGTTTGTTTTCAGAAATATCTATTAGAAAAGACGATTTTTTCGCAGAAAAACAATTAACAGGCTTCCGGTTATTATTGTTGCAAAGCATTTCTATATGACTGATTGTTCAATTGGCAAAAATTTGCAGTAATATCGAACTTCTGACGTTTGGTAACCTGACTACAAGTGGACTACAAACTACGACCAGACATGGGCAAAGGGGGGGCTGCGGGGGGGTTAGCCCCCCCTCAGGCTCTGACCTACCCCCCTCAGCCGGCCGCTACCCCCCTCACGAATTTTTTGGAAGAATTTTGTATAGAAAATTATGATAAAAATATGCCTGGATTAGGTGTAAATGACTTCAGAATGGCATATTTTAACGTATTTTAATGAAAAATCAGCCAAAAAATCTTGATTTTAGCCAAAAATCGGACTTTTTGGCTTATCACCCCCTCAGGCGCTCCTACCCCCCTCAGCCCCCCTCAGGAATTGGAAATTCTACCCCCCCTCAGCCGAAATGCTAGCCCATGTCTGACTACGACTACATATTTTTTGAACCTGAATTTGACAACTACAAACTAAGACTACAAATTATTTTCGCGAAAATTTTTAACTACAAACTAAGACTACAAATTGAAATTGTCTGAGGAAATAGGTCTGCCTATACTAAATAGTGGTATTTTACGATACTAGTACTGATATAATAGTAAAAAGTAAAACTAAGAGCCTATAGTAAAATGAAAACAAAATTAATTACAAAAGACTTTCAATAGTGAAATGGAAATTTTACTACTATTTTACTAGTTTTTTGGTGAATTCCAGCCAAAATCTTGGTCAATTTGGCAACGAAAGATGTGTGGGTCCACTTTTGTCAATCAAATTTTACACATTTTTGGTCTCTAAAGTGCTGGAGAACTTCGTATCACGATCAAATTTATAGCAACCATTTAGACTAACAGCAATGATTCACAAAATCTTGGCAACATTAATGCAAAATTTCACCTTAAAACTAGTAAAATTAGTAAAGTTATTAGTAAAAGAAACATTAGTAAAATCGAAGCTGCTTGGTAGTGAAACAAAAATCAAAAAGTAAATTGAAGGCCTGAAAATGTAGTAAACTTAGTAAATAGTAAAATAAAAAACCACTATA
>JASANB010007305.1:0-17543 GCA_030248155.1 Sabatieria punctata | reverse complement strand
CCAGGAATAATAATCTTTACCAAAAAATATTTTAATTCTGTGCAAAATTGATGGAATAACAACCATATGGTTGAAGTTTTTCGGAAAACTTGAGAAAGGCCAGGCCATCTTTTTTGGCCAACATTGTACGTCGTAACCAGGGGAGGGGACCCAACTACAGTACGCCAACTCTCGATCTCGAAATATGTACACGTACTGTACGTGCCTGGCCCCTTCCGATAGCATTCAAACGGCTGCAGTTCGCGCATTGCTCTAGCTATTGACACAAGGCTTAGTGCGTTGTGTAGCTTGCACAAAGGTTTTCTAATAATGTGCACAAGTTAACTATAGGCAAATTTGTGACGAAAAATATTAACGTTTTTCGCGGTTGAAAATGATCGAAAAATTTGTTCATTGCTGAAACGGTCATAACTTTTGGTCAAAATGGGCTAGGCATATACTGATCACACCACATGAAAGATCTCATCTAGTACAATATTTTTGAAGCAATCAGTTTCCACCCAAATTGTTCAATTTTGTCCTGAGAAACAAACATGATCATGGTGCCGAACATGATCTACATTTTTATGCTCAATTTTCACACTTTACATGCTTTCTGAGACCATAAGCAGCGAAGCACTGATGTAATTAAGTCAGTGGGTACACCAATCGAAGCGCCTTGGTCTGCAGAGTTCGAAAAACTATTTTCAAATCCCAATTTTAGGGCTTTGTATCTATGTTACAGACCGAAATTTTAAAGGCCTCTTTCTTACCGTTCCACACCCTAATGTTTGCCGGCATTTTTTCACTAATAGGCCATCGAAAATCGCAATTTTTAACAAACGATTTGAAAAAAATGGCTTGTTAAGGAATTCAGGGTCTTGCTCATAATCCAGTGATCTCAGGTGGATTATTCAACCACCAATCAATGCAACGAGATGTGTTGGACTCGAGGATCACAAATGGCGTAACTGTTTAATGCATTGTCAGTAGCGTACATGATGAAATAGCCAGTGGTTGGTTTTTCAATTTTGACAGCTGAACAGACCAAGGAGCGGTCGAAAGTCGCTCTTCTGAGCAGAGATTCTGATTCAGCACGATGAGACGAATCGTTTGGTGTCCGTTGTCTCGGTCGCGTCTTGGCCACGGGTAGTTTATGCTACCCCGTGTGTCACGGCGGCCCTGGCATCCAGTGCCGTATCCAGGATTTCGGGAAGGGGTGTAAAATTTTGAAAGTGCCTGGTTGGGCCGCTGCCCGACCAGGGCAAGAAAATTTTGCAAAATTTGCCATTCAAAAACGCGTCTCATCGTGCTGAATCAGAATCTCTGCTCAGAAGAGCGACTTTAGACCGCTCCTTGGTCCGTTCAGCTGTCAAAATTGAAAAACCAACCACTGGCTATTTCATCATGTACGGTACTGACAATGAATTAAACAGTTATACATTTGTGATCCTCGAGTCCAACACATCTTGTTGCATTGATTGGTGGTTGAATAATCCACCTGGGATCACTGGATTATGAGCAAGACCCTGAATTCCATACTAAACAAGCCATTTTTTCAAATCGTTTGTTCAGAATTGCGATTTTCGATGGTCTATTAGTGAAAAAATGCTGGCAAAGATAAGGGTCTGGAATGGTCAAGAAAGAGACCTTCAAAATTTCGGTCAGTAACATAGATAAAAAGTCCTAAAATTGAGATTTTATTATTATTTTCGAACTCGCTGCAGACCAAGGCGCTTCGATTGTTGTACCAACCAACTACAGACGGCAAATATTAGGATTTTCAAATATACAGGGTGTGTCAAAAAAAAACAACCCAGCAGATTTTTTGCTGTAGCAACCGCAAATTTCAACCGATTTGAATGAATCCTGCTATAAATGAAAGATAAATAAATTCTTGAACGACTGGTGTAGCCTTTATTAAGATGCGTTGCTTAGTTCCTGAGATAATTGCTTTCAAAATCAAAACAGAGATTTTGGCAGTGCACAACAGAGATTAAAACAACCCAGCAGATTTTTTACTGTAGCAGCCGCAAATCTCAACCGATTTCAGTGAGTCCTATTTTATATGAAAGATAAATTAATTCTTGAAAGTTTGGTGAAGCTTTTATTAAGATATGATGCTTGGTTCCTGAGATATTTGCACTCAAAGTCAAAACAGATTTTGGCTATGAACAAGAGCGATTTTTATTATTCTGTTGCACTTCATAATAAAACCGATTCCTACTGCTCAGGGCTAACGTAACACGGTTTTTCTGGTGCCACACATGCTTGGTTACTTCATTTGTAAAAGTCTTGTTGCCCCTCAGCAGTAGGAATCCGTTTTGTTGTGAAGTGCAACGGAATCGCTCTTGTTCACTGCCAAAATCTCTGTTTTGAGTTTGAAGGAAAATATCTCAGGAACTAAGCATCGTATCTTAATAGGGCCTTCACCAGTCTTTCAAGAATTTATTTATCTTTCATTTACAGCAGGATTCATTCAAATCGGTTGAGATTTGCGGTTGCTACAGCAAAAACTCTGCTGGGTTGTTTTTTTTTGACACACCCTGTATATGTATATATACAAAGTAAGTTCAAATGTATATGAATATGTATATATACTGAAGAGAAGTGGAGGCTTTACTAGTAGATTTGGTATACAACACAACAACACACACACTCTCGGACGCACGCACACAACCACTCGATAGCACGATACTACAAACACTCACTCAAACTATCAAACTCTTCATCACTCCCCTTTCAACGAGTGTCGACTGGCCGCCGCTGTGCCTGACAATCGGAGAGACGAACTATGGGAGCTGCACCGCCTCTGTTGACTCGGCATCTTCAGTAGCAAGCTGCCCTGCACTGACACCACATTGATCCGATCTCTTGCGCGCCACGCTGCGGCCTTTCTGCGCCTTTACCTTGATCTGACGACTTGTCAACGGTGAAACAGACTTGCCACTCCTGGACAGCGAACTCAAGCGAATTGCCATTCTTCTCCACCTCTGTCCTCTTCTTCTCATTGCCTTTCTTCTTCCTCTCACTTTCATCTTTCTCTTTCTTCTCTTGACCCTTTTCATCCTCTTGCTCCTCATCATCACTTTTCTTCCCATCACTTTACTCCAAATCATCCTTTTTCTGCTCATCCTCTTACTTCTCAATACTCTCTTACTTCTCAGCACTTTCTTTCTCTTCACTTTCCTTTTCCTCATCATCTTTTCTCCTTCTATCCAAAACATCTTTCTTCTTCCTTTCTCATCTTCCTTTTCTTCCTCTTTCTCTTTATCTTTCTCTTCTTCTTCTTCTTTCTTCCTTCTCCTCATCCTCTTTCTTCTCTTTCCTTTCTTTCTTCCAGCCATATCAAAGAACACAGAATCACCAAAAGAAAACATCTGAACACCAGAAACATATGGAGAGGAACAAACTCGATCAGGAAACGCCGGTTCTGCAGACGGCAAAATATCTTCTTTCTCCAAACCAAAAACTTCCAAAAGAACAGGACCGTCCCTCACTGAGCAAACTGAGCTAGCCACAACTGAATCATCTTGGACGTCCTTGAGAACTGTCTGGAACAAAGCCGAATCTTTAGTGTCGGCAGAGGTCACATCATCGGGTTCTTCCGCGTGTGCCCCAGAAAACGAACTGAGAGAAGGTGCTTTGTGCACGATACCAATAGAAACAGAATGAAGATGGCCTTTCGCCAAACAAAGAACAGCTGGAGCTCCAACAACTAACCGCGCGTTGTCCTTTACTTCTTTCTTCACTTCTTTCTTCTCATTGACTCTCTTTGCTACGACTTGATCATCTTTAGGAGCGTCTGTGCACGAAAAAACCGCTTTAGTTGAACGAGAATGCCCACTGAACGGAGGATCGACCATTAACCCAGTGAAGGGAGTGTTTAATGAGCCGACTTGGACACCCAAAGTGCCAGAAAGCAAAGCCGGTTCCTCTTTCATACGATCTGCCAGGGGTCGAGACAGGTACTGAGCGATCAGACGATCGGTGCGCTGACGTTCGAGCTGCAGTCGTTGCTGTGCGATCTCCCAACGCTGCTGTTGTTCGATCCACCATTGCTGTTGCTGCTCGATGTCACGCTGTAGTTGCTCTTGCAGAAGTCGGACGTGATCGCGAAAGGTAGCTGACGTCATGTGAGCATCAGATGGGGCACGGCTGTGCCTGACGATCACGAGCAGTGGTAGCTTGGGGTTGGAAACAGGAGGAACTTGATGGTAGAACTTGAACTCGTACCGGAACTGAATGAAGGGGGCTCCCCGGTCTGTTCGGCACCAATGAAGAGAAGTGGAGGCTTTACTAGTAGATTTGGTATACAACACAACAACACACACACTCTCGGACGCACGCACACAACCACTCGATAGCACGATACTACAAACACTCGCTCAAACTAATCAAACTCTTCAATACATATGCAAACAAAAATGGAATTATTGCATATTTTTTGCATATTTGTATATTTTCATAAAATTGCAGAATTTTGCAAAAAACTAATTTTTTGTCAGGATTCGCTTGCGACAATATTGCTAAATGAGTTCAAACTGCTTTAGCCTTGAGAAAACAGTGAATTCTAATCACAAAATGTCCTACAAAAGAGAAAACCTATTCGGTGTTAGGTTAGCTCGAGTGTAATTTTTTATTTCCATGAGAAATATGTACTTGAACCAGGGGGCTTGAGCAATAAGAAAATGATTTGCAACACTTCATTTCCTCACAACAAACAGTGGCCTAGTCTGACCAACATACAGTGTTGGCCATAAAAAAGACCGGCTGGCATTTTTTCGAGTTTTCTGAATAGTTTGAAATCGCCCCCATTTTGTCAACTTTCAACCAAATGAAAAGATTTTTGGCATGATTATTATTATTATTTCTTAAGAGTTTATGTTGGCCCTATACCCTATAGATCTATACCCTTCCGAAATCAATGGACCCAAATTTTCAGATGTAAATTTTGAACATAAATATCAACGAACCCTTCATCG
Organism: Sabatieria punctata; assembly: GCA_030248155.1. Lineage (NCBI taxonomy): Eukaryota > Metazoa > Nematoda > Chromadorea > Araeolaimida > Comesomatidae > Sabatieria > Sabatieria punctata. Next base: position 12,579 of record JASANB010007305.1, on the reverse strand, counting down.
CATCTTTCCCAAATTTTGCAGGTTAACCAATCTTTATATAGGCTTTAGAATCTGAAGAGCTCAGCTTTCTAGCGCAGCCGGTTAAAATTTGACGTATTTTTACTTTTAGTCAAGGTGAAAATTTAGCATTCTCAAAAATGAGGGTGTTATCCCTTGTACAGAAAGCTTTATGTTTAGAAGGCACCACCCTCATTTTTGAGAATGCTAATTTTTCACCTTGACTGAAACTAGTTCGTGAGGTTCGTGAGACATTTATGTTCCAAATTGATGTGTGGAATGTCGGGTCAGTTCATTTCGGAAGGGCATAACTCCAGGCTACAGAAAGCTATCAGGCTAGAATTTGGCCAAAACAAACTCTTAACAAATAATAACAATCGTACCAAACATCTTTTCATTCGGTAGAAAATTGACGGAATGGTGGCCATTTGAAATTATTCGGGAAACTCGAAAAATGGTCAGGTGTTTTTTTGGCCAACACTATTTAGTAGTAAGTACTGTAGATAAAATAGACCATCCAAAAAGCAAGCACTAAACTTCTGAATGATAGCCGGGTGGAAGAGAAAGCCAAATTGAGTGCAAAATTTTGGTACAGTGTTTTGGTTTTAGCACAGATAATAATCATAGCACTGCATGCTATCACTAGAAATATGCAAACGGAAATATACAAGCCGTTTGCATATTAGGTTCGTTTGCATATGTATAAAACATATTGGAAAATCGAATACATATGTATATGTATATGTATATATGCAAACGAAAAACAATGTATATTATGCAAACAATATATATGTATATGTACATATACAGACAACTGTAGTACCAACTGACTCAGTTGCAATGCAACAGCGCTTCACTGCCTATGGTCTCAGAAAGCATGACAAGTGTGAAAGTTGACATTGTAACAATCGTAACATTGTAAGATTAGCCTTATGAATTGCGCATCCTTCTGAAGCATATATGAGGAAATACATAATTAGCCGGCACGATGACAAAACTCTTCCAGAAGCTTCGAAATGAAAGTGCAGAAATAGCTTGCCTGTACAAGCCCAGCCTATTCGCACTAGTGAAAGAGGTACACTATATACCGCACTGGTATAGTATTTCATATATATTCTCGACGTATCCACTCCATTCACCTTCAGGTGAAATACCTCCCTCCTTAACTGAAATGCTTTTTTGACGAGTGTTTGATGAGTGAGTGTTTGCTGGTTGACTGTAGCGAGCAGAAGAAACTGTACTAAACGAAAATATCAGGAAAGAAAAAGGACAAGGATAAATAGAAGTACAACAAAGACTACTTCAATAAATACTACATACACCTCTTAGTTCAGTGTCACTTCTTCATAGTCAGACCACACGGCCTCACAAACTCTTGACCAGCTTCGTGGATCCATTTATTCGCCACCCACTTCGTTCCATACAGGACTGGACAGGCAGCGTGTCTTGTGTCCATGTCCGGTCGACCGCTGTTGTGCAAGTTGTGCCAGAATAATGCGTCGTTCTGCAATCAATTACAAACTAGTACACTACACTGCGTGTCTGTTTCAAAACACAATTCCTACCTTCGACGGAAAAACAGCGACGTCGAGCAACTCAAAGATGGTGGCACCGCCCCCTTCAGGCTGCGACAGCTGAAATTTTAACTTTCTGCAGTTAAGAAGAATTCATTCCTTGAACATTTTCGGTCGAATCGTAATTTTGTAAAACGTACATAGAAAAGCACGGTGGCTACTCGGTCACCATGCTCTCGATCGTGCGCTTGAAACTGGGTTTCGTCCTAAATTCGTCTTTCTTTGTAGGGTATGAAAGATTCTCAAAAATGCATACCGTAGACATATCGTAATGTGGCTCGTAGTGGCCGCCTAATCCGTAGTTGGCAATCTGGAGTCCCTCGGCGCTCTCTAAATCCAAATTCGTGAAATCAGCCACCCGACGACTGATTCGTTCCACTAACTCATCTTCTTCATCTGCGAACCACGCACTGAAACCTACTGTACGTTTTACAACGGAAAATGGCGCCTTAACTATTGTTTAGGAGGCGTCAAATGTACTTCTGTGCCACTCGAAAAGGAGCTGGTATGTTGACATCTTCATCATCTTCATAAGCTTCCTTCTGGTCGTTGACAACAAGAGCCCTGCGGAGCTAAACGCAAACTCCAAGTTCAGGAAAACAATGCTTGCACAAACATGTGCAGGCAGTTTGTTGGAGGCATACATACACGTCGCTGGGCGTTTCCGTGGGGGCCTTTTTCAAATACCAAATAGGGTTTTGGACCAAGTCCAAAGTTGGTTTTGCAACCTTTTTAGCTTTGCTTTCGGCTTTGTAGACAGACATATCTAAAGCGTGTTGCATCTTAACCCCGTCTTGCAGACCAATTGTTTATGTAGATTAGGTGCAGTTAGAAATCGGGATTTGGACGGACGGGACAACCGCACTAAAAACGAGATGGGCGGAGTTGATTTAGCGTTCCATAGACCGCGGCCCCACTCTTGAACCATTGCCAAATGTACAAATAGTGAGAATATAAAGGAGCATACATGTAACTGGGCGTCTGTCCCCTCCCGACTTAGGTCAGACCCCCGGGATGGGACCCTCTCCTCCCCCGAGATGATTTATCCGACCCCCTCCGATTTTTCTGGAAAGTAATTTTTTGAGCAAATTTTTGCGGTTTTATGCAATTTCAGACACAAAAATTGCCAAAATCGCCTGCAAAACAGTACTTTTTGACTGTATTTCAGCCCATTTTTAGCGATTTTTGACGAATCTTAGCCCAAAATTTGCGATTTTTTTCGATTTGTGAGCGTTTTTTGTGCCTAACCACCTCCCAAAATTTGGGCTCAGACCCCGGATGACCTGTTACATGTATATCAAGGAGAACATAAATATAGGAAGGATATAAAACAAATAATGAGAATCAATGACCTTATCCTAAACCGGAACCTAAGCCTTTTCACACAGCGCCCGTCTTTTCAACTATTCTCAAATATCGATTATACGAATACGCCCACCGGATCATATTTTCGTGTTTTTTCCCTGAACTTGAAAACGCTAACCGCGGCTAAATTCAGAACTAACCCTACGGTTGGAGTTTTGCGAATTTTGCCGTCTGTCGGAAGGAGTTACTACAGCGTGTGCTTTCGGCGTTATTCGGCTCGCTCGTTGTTAAAACCCTGTTTTGGGTTCTAGGGTTGGGTTGCTTGGGCTAAAAATTTCTTTAGTTTGGAAGCCAAACGTGGGTTTTCAGGTCCCCCAAAATCCGCTGGGGGGACTTTTGTCGAAGAACGGGCATTGGGCCGCCGTTTACCCCTCCTCCAACGACATGTATGGTTCGCAGAAAGGCTGACTGGTTGGTTGAGGGAAAGGGTCGAAAATTAAACAAAAAGTAACACACTCCCTCGTTAGAGGTGTACAGTGCAAATTGAATTATTGCGCATTGCAGGAACGCAGGCAGTACCAGCGCGAGTTTGATTTTAGTTCTTAGAATGGCGTCAGGGTTTGACATACGTACCTTTGGTCCGGCCAACTGTTTTAGACCTGAGATTTCCTTGTCTGATACCACATCTCGAAACAAGAAAACGTCCGGATTGGTGTACAGCTTTTCCACCTTAATGGGTGCTAATTTCAGGAAAGGTTTATCCATTTTGAAGTAACATCGCAGATGATTTTTCTCCCAGACTGGCTAAAACTCAACATTGTCATTTTTCAATTTTCAGACGCTGATCGAGACCCTAAAAAAGCAGAACTGTTGAAAATGGAGATTTTTGTCTGTTTCATGATTAGGTATCATACTGTACTATACAAAAAAGCATAATCAAAAAATACCGTCAATTGTTCGCCTCTGCAAAGTGCCTCATAGTCTAGGTAAACTTCATCCATGTTCCGCTCATTGACGTAGGCAGGCAGTGAGTCCTGTTCTCCGTTCCAAGTGCTGTTTGTGTCGAGGAGTACGTGTTCATAGATCTCCAGGTGATCTACAGACGGGTGAGACGGGTCTGCAAAGTCAGCCACGTCACACAAAAACTGCATCGGTACAGCATTTAGTACCAGCATCTCGCAGATTTCGCGAGTACCAGACAGCCCATTCGGGATTGTTCTGAGAATGCATTGAGTAGGCCAAATAGTCATACACCATAGCGGGCGAAAAGGTTTGCACGGTAGTTGAAGGGTCTTCCTCATACATTTTTGCCTCCGCTTCAATAAGCCACGGTAGAGCGTGATAATAATCTTTCTTGTAGAAGGCCACGTAGCCCACGTTGAAGCAGTCATCGGCTGGAAACGTATTGGCATTAACTGTTTGATTAATATGCAATTTCTGAGAGGATTCAGGATCTGATAAGGGAGCCTCCCCAAATTGGTCTGGGTCACATCACCGATTTTGCTCATTTTTACATATATATAAGTATGTGTCAAAAAACTGTGAAGCCCAAAGTATGAGCTCCGGTGGACCCTCAAGAGCGCCAGGACCTCCCTCCAAAGTAGGGGTGGTCCAGCCGAAAATCCAAAATTCAGGTGCCCACTTCAGACCAGCGTTATACACTCAAAATTTGTGCTAGGTTGACATTCAATACACCAACAGATCCGCAAAGACATGCAGATTTCAAAAATGGTATCTAAAATGCGCTTTAGTCTCTCCGTACCGCTGTTTTTTACCAAAAATGCAGTCGAACGCCAATTTTTTTGCTTACTGACCAAGACATTGACCCTAACTTTTGCACCTTGGAATGATGAGACAGACGTAGATTTTTTATATTATTTTGTCTACTAAACTCGCAACGTACACACAAAATTTGGAGAAAATCATCGCGTGCCAACAGGACGAAATCGGCTCTGGAAGTGTTGAAAGAAAAAATTTTTCGATAAATTTTATCAAAAATTTAATCTCTGGGTCAATTTTTTATGCTGATGACGATTGTGACAATTGCTTTTGTGAAAAATTGCAATTTCGCCAAAGCTCGCCGATTTCTGTTTAGTTCAGCAAGAAAAGATGATCTGTTCCTGTACTCGTTATGGGTGAGTCAGAGCGCTTTTTGCCCTATAACCAAAGTTGTCGAGGGGCCCGACCTCGGTACTGTGGTGCAACCTAATCTGCGCAACGCGCCATGTTAATGCTAATTTGCGCAACGAAAAAATCTGCTTTTTCTGTAGTTGGGATGGACGCGAGTTTTTCAGTAATTTTGAATCTACAGACCTCGGGAATTTCAAAAATGTATTCATTTTGATTCTAGGTGGAACGGTTCCGGAGATATACAGCGTCAAATTTGGCCGAAAATGCTAAAAATGGCCACTCTTGGCGATTTTCAGATTTCTGGGGGCAGGATTGGAATAACTCGGGACCAACTCAACCGATTTGGCTGAAACTCACGGCTATCGTGCAAAATTTAGTTTTACATCGATTCTGATGCATAAGAACCCTGAAAAATTGACCCTGATACCGTAATCCCGATTTAGCCAAGATGAGGTCATTTCTTCTTTTTCTGCTGGTATATAGTAGTTTAAGCCCACCACTCTTGTTAACAATGTGCTTTTAAGTGTTTTGAATCGATCTCAGACCTTTCTGAAGCCATCCTGGTACTGTAGTATGTGGTCCTGGCACGAAAATAACTTTTTGTCAATTTACATTCTTCCTACGGCAAGGAAATGCAATATATGTAGAGTAGGCACTAAGGGTTTTCACGGTCAGGGAATACATTTCTGACATAACTATAATCACTGGAATACTGTATTTTGACGTCCCGACACGAAAATTGTTATTTTGCGTTTATGCATGCCTGTTTTAAGGAAGCGCTCTATAGAGTAGACAATAAAGGTTTTCAGGAGTGGGGAATCTATTTCTGACATAGCCGTCATCGCTGGATTACTGTATTTTGAGGTCCCGACGAGATCGTTTCCTTGTAACAGAAACACCCAAATAGCAAAAAAATATCAATTTTCACGTCGGGATGTCAAAATACAGTAGTAATCCAGTGATTATAGTTATGTCAGTAATGGATTCTCTGACCATGAAAACCCTTAGTGCCTAAGGTCTTTCAGGGTTCTTATGCATCAGAATCTATGTAAAACTAAATTTTGCACCATAGCTGTGAGTTTCAGCCAAATCGGTTGAGTTGGTCCAGAGTTATTTCAATCCTGCCCCCAGAAATCTGAAAATCGCCAAGAATGGCCATTTTTAGCATACGGCCAAATTTGACGCTGCTTATCTCTGGAACCGTTCCACCTAGAATCAACATGAATACATTTTTGAAATTCCCGAGATCTGTAGATTCTAATTCACTGAAAAACTCGCGTCCATCCCAACTACAGAAAAAGCAGATTATTTTCGTTGCGCAAATTAGCATTACCATGGCAAGTTGCGCAGATTAGCTTGCACCACAGTACCGAGCTCGGGCCCCTCTACAACTTTGGTTATGAGACAAAACGCGCTCTGACGCACCCATAACAAGTACAGGAACAGATCATCTCTCTCTTCTTGCTGAACTAAACAGAAATCGGCGTGCTTCTGGCGAAATTGCAATTTTTCACAAAAACAATTGTCACAATCGTCATCAGCATAAAAAATTGATCCAGAGAATAAATTTTTGTTAAAATTTATCGAAAAATTTTTTTCTTTCAACACTTCCAGAGCCAATTTCGTCCCGTTGGCACGCGATAATTTTCTCCAAACTTTGTGGTTACGTTGCGGGTTTAGTAGGCAAAATAATATAAAAAATCTACGTCTGTCCCGTCATTCCAAGGTGCAAAAGTTAGGGTCAATGTCTTGGTCAGCAAGCAAAAAAATTGGCGTTCGACCGCATTTTTGGTAAAAAACAGCGGTACGGAGAGATTAAAGCGCATTTTAGATACCATTTTTGAAATCTGCATGTCATTGCGGATCTGTTGGTGTATTGAATGTCAACCTAGCACAAATTTTGAGTGAATAACGCTGGTCTGAAGTGGACACCTGAATTTTGGATTTTTGGCTCGACCACCCCTACTTTGGAGGGGGGCCCTGGCGCTCTGGGGCCGTATTCTGGAACTAGGGTTAACTCTAACCCTGGGTTAGAGCGCTAACCCTGGGTTAAACAGCCAAACCCTGGGTTGCTAAACCCGACCTTCTAACCCGTATTCTTGAAGCTAAAATCTAACCCGGGTTTACTAACCCAGGGTTAGGCTCTAACCCGGGTTACCAAAAACTAACCCAGGGTTAAACCTCGGGTAACTTTTAACCCAGGGTTAGAAATTTGCCTCGCTTTGAGAATACGGGTTAGACGTAACCCGGATTTGCTAACCCAGGGTTTGAGTTAACCCTAGTTCCAGAATACGGCCCCTGGAGGATCCACCGGAGCTCATACTTTGGGCTTCGCAGTTTTTTGACACACACTTATATATATGTAAAAATGAACAAAATCGGTGATGTGACCCAGACCAATTTTGGGAGCAATCCTGAATCCTCTCAGAAATTGCGTCTTAAATCTAATGTGCATGCAGTAGGTGCTTTGCAAAGAGGTTCAGATAAATTTTCTGTGAAAACCACTTAAACCAGGCTGTCTGTTTCCCCCATTGGACAACTTTCACTCCTACCCCAGAGACAATTTTTAACCCCGTCCTTTCCATTTTTGAGAAAAAAGTTATTTACGTAGAGCCAGTTTTTGCAATTTATTTCAGACATTTTTTGCATCTTCTTTGTAAAATGCCTTAACCATTTGTATTTGAGCACAAACAGGTATTCCAAAGATTTTTTCCCCAAACTACCGATATTTAGTGATTTTTCAGCGTTTTTGGTACTCGCCCCTCCCCGGAATAGTGGCTACCCACTGCCCAAACCCGTCCCCTTCGACGGATGACCTGTTGCTTTTGTTGCGCCACTTGTATACTAAAAATAGGAACACGTACATGTCAACGGTTCAATCTGGGGGAAGTCAGCTAACTTCCCCTGAGCCATATCTTCAACCTTCAGATCGTACGTATCTTGTAGTCGCATAAGTGCAATGGCGGCGCCTTCCATGTCTCCCTCGCTAGGAAATGCTGCTTTTTGAGGAAGCTCTGCCAGCAGTTCTGCAATCGAACGCATTTCATATCCATTTTCCTATTGCGTGTTCCCTTATAGTTGAGATTTGTAAATCATTTGGAATAGGGCTGTGACTGGTAAAAACCAGAAAAAGAAATTCGAAATTGGCACACGAAAATGGAACGCTAATTTTCTGCAAGGAGGTGTATTGAGTTCAGTACTGCAACACTCTCGCGCGCGTCACTTACATACTTGTGTTCATTACGAAATGAAAAACACGTACACGGTCCAGCATATCTAATGCAGAAGCTGTGCTTGCGTGTACGTACCGTAAATTTTGGTACAATACAGTGGTTCAGCAGAACAGATATCATCGTATACTTTAATGTATGGTCTTTTAAACTTTCGCTCCAATCTATCTGGCCAAATTGCATTTGTCTAGGTTTTTACTGGGAAGGCTCTCGATCTGGTCAATCGGTCCAGCCGGCCTACTCTACTGTGTTTAGAGAACCTGAGTACGCACTGTGTATGACCCATAAAATTGAAATTTTGAAATCCGGAACAAAGGTGACTTACCAGGTGCTTTGTTTTCTCTCATTAAACTGATAACCGAATCTGCGTCCACTACCGATCGCTTAACGAACACAAACGCATCGATCGGACTGACGCCAGAGTCGGACAGATTAGGAAGAATTTTTGGACTGCTTCGTTTTTTGCCATTAACATACCTGAAATCGCACAGAAACCGGTATAGTCTGTCGGGGTCATTGTCACTTGTGTTGTTGCAACGACCTTGGCATTAAATAGATCGAGTATCGAGGTAAAAGTTTATTGTTGAATCGTTCAAACGGTTAATAAAACTTAGAAAATGTTTGTTGAAAAAACAAAACTGAGTGGAAGTTTCAGGTAACCACGCCATTTGCAATAATTCAACAAATCGGGCACTGTACCAAGTTGTAAAACTGGTGGTGTGTTTGTAAAACTACTGTAGCATATTTTAATAGATTTTTCCAAGATTATAAACAGCTTCATACCGTTTAATTCTCTGTAGTCGTTCTTCCTCGATTTCTATGTATTTATCCAAAATATCTCCGATCAAAGCTTCTGTTTCTAGCAGTCCTTCAAGTCCAGCTAATGAGCTGTAGAGTTCTGCAGCCACCGCATGAACAAGAATCAAACAGAACACCGAAATACCAAAAAGTTTCATTATTTTGCAAACGTTTACTGCTCGACTGATTTGGCGGTCAGTAGCGAAACGGAGTTGGGCAGCGACAATGCCTTTCTTGTGCCATCAATACATGCGCCGGCCGACCGGTTCTTCAAGTTCTTCCGCAGAACGCTGCGACGACCTCGATGGATTGTCTGTTTGGCTGGGTCAAAGGCTATTTGAACGAATAAAATCATGAGATCTACGAATAAAGTTGTTAGCGAGTAAAAAATTTGTTTGCACAAGCCAAAAATTGCCTGTGTTTTCGCATCGATGAACACATCGTGCCGAACTTTCAATAGTTCAGAGCCTGACTCCTTAGTCCTATTTGTTGGTAAATCCGAGCGCCCATGTATGTGCTGTTAAAATAGAATACGCACTTGTGCATAACCAAGAATATATTCTTGGCAAAACTACAGGTAGAAAGAATTTCATTGCACAGTTTATTGCACTCCAAATATCACTACTGTTTTCAGGATTTTAATAACATTGCCACAGATCATTTTTTAACGAAAGTTTTTTATTGATTAATATTTAAAATAAGATTAGTACAATGGTTAGTACATAAAGATGACTAGCAGCTGGATCTGATGTCACTGTTTGTTTGTAGGTAGAGCAGTTTTCTTAGCACTGATTAATTTAGAATAAATGATAGACCTCCTGTTATGGACTCAGTACGTCAAAGAAACGCAGATATTTATCCCAGGTTTGCTTAAAAACATCTTCTTTTTTCAGCATTTTGTTTGCAAAAAATGCAGTTTTTAAACTAGCCTTGATAAAGTGTTGAAACGTCATGACTGACAGCTCTTTGACTTCATTTCTTGATAGATTATAGATAAACTGCTTTGTGTAAATACCTAGCAAGTTTAACACCTTTGAATTCACGTGCAAGTCATACTCCTGACCAAAAAGCGCAGAAATCAGATCGAAGGAAATCTGTTGATGGTCCACGTCGTAAATGAGTGCTTCCAGCATTCTCCATACTCGTTTTGCAAGTGGACAGTAGTATAACATATGTTCAACTGTGTCTGTGCTTCCTAAATGGCACTGTTTGCACTGCTTATCTTCCACTATTCTCCTGTAATACAAATACTGCTTGGTGGGAACAATCCTGTGCACAACACGATACTGAAAGTTACGTAGTCTAACGTCGCTAGATACAGTATGAGCTCGTCTACATGCTTTTTCGAACAGCTCTCCGGACACCCAGTACTTTTCACACCATCTTTGTTTAGCTGTCGCATTTTCATACAATTTTGAAAGCTTGTATTTCTTGTACAAGGATATACTTATTTTGTTTGGTTCATATAAAACTGGATCATATCTTTCATAAGCTTCTAGTAGTTGATCCCATTGGCCCGAGATTTGATTCCGCCATCTAACAGGAAGTGCTGTCCACATTTTGTTCCATTGCTTTTTATCTATTGCCAAACCAGGATACCGATTTAGCACTTCCTGATAGCTGAAAAAATTACCATCATCTCCCAACAAGTCACGGACCTTAGTCAAACCGTTGGCTTTCATAACCGGATTATAATACATACGCTTCGGCTGCCCTGTCTTAACATCTCGGTTATTGAAAATACTTCTTGCAAGTAGCGGTTGATTCTCAGGGTTGCAAAACAAAACATTGTCCCAATATTCTGCATAAACTTTCAGTATCTCAGCGTAAAACAGCGAGACCCTAGTTTTCAATTCATTCCAGTTGTATCGACTTGTAAGTATGTTGTATATCCCACCGTATTTACCAAGTTTTCTCAGCCCTACAGTATGCCATTTGAGAGCATTATCTTTTGCGAGTCTAATTACCCATTTCAACTTAATTGAGTCATTAATAACCTGAACATTCGGCGCTTTAAGACCTCCAAGATGATATTCTTGTATTAGTGTCTTCATTTTAACTTTAGGTTTGCCATCCCTCCAAATAAATCTATAAAGAGCTTTTTCAATTTGTTTCTTATCTAAATCTGAGAGTTTAAGCACCGTCATTGGGTAGATCAGTTGTGATAATCCCAGTGTTCGAGCTACATTAATTCGCCCTTCAATTGTTAATCCTCGAGCTAACCAATTTGACAGAACCCGATTCATTTTTGTGATTTTGTCACGTATATTTTTCTGGTGGTTTCTGGTGGACAATCTCTTTGTTATGTGAAAAGGTTATTCCTAGAATTCTCATTTCTTTTGTACTCATTAGGAAAGGTCCACAAGGGCCCACTCGGGTTTTCCAAGATCCTAAACCCATACACTCAGTTTTGTCAACATTTACCCTCAAACCGGATACCAAGCCAAAACGATCAATAACCTGAGCAGCTTGTGCAACCGAGTCTGCGTCCACTAATGTCAAGGTGGTATCATCAGCGAAAATTGCCACAGATCATGGGAGCAGGCCGACCAACGTTTCCGGCAAAAATACACCTAAAGCATTCAATCTTTGACCGTGATAGATCACAGTTCAGCATCTGAAGTTCGAATGAAAGAACAAGACAAACAAAGTAATGCGGGGGTCATTTAGCGATGAAGCCAAACTAAGACTTAAGCGCTGTTTATACTCCTACTGAAGACTCACTACTGCAGTAGTTTTTCGCCAGTCTCTGCCTCTTTTTTTACAGTCTGGCGAATATACGCCAACCTTAACCTGAATCACATACACTACTGCAGTAGTCCGAGCAGAATAGAAACCAGCCGCGCCGGCTCCCGATGTAAAACTAAAGCCAACGAAAAAATTAAATAATTCTATTTTTCACACGGGAGCTACACTAGGAAATGATGGATTTAGGTCAGAAAGGCACTACGTAGAATGGCAGCAGAAAACATTTTTAGCGTCATGTGCACACCCAGAACCCGTCAACAACCATTCAACACCAGAAACGTATGCAGGCTCGACCGTTTTGGTAGTGATCGACGAAGATACGGACGTAATCACCCGGACAGAAGCTTTTGCAACATCTGACAACACCTATCTGTCTTATTTTATTAATAAACTTGGAGTGGAACTCAAGTTTTGCCTAAAAATAACGGACCGACTGTCGTCGGGAGTGAAATGTTGCTGTATTCTGTTGAAAAATGTCTGCTGATCGGACTAAAAACAAAACATGTTCTGCCGGTGCCCAGAAACCAACTTCATACCTCAAATGCTTTTGAAAGTGCAAAAAACCGCACCTAAATGCGCCTCTCCGGCGACCTACTGCAGTAGGAAATATTAGAAAATTTTCTATTTACTACTGCAGTAGTTTTTCCTACTGTAGTAGCTACTATAGTAGCGCGGCGGCGCGGGCGCGGGTGTTTATACTCCTACCGAAGACTACTGAAGAAGTCGGCCAACGTACTGCAGTAGCTCCTACTGCAGTAGCTACTGCAGTAGAATTATAAACAGCGCTTTAGAGATTT
>JASANB010007304.1:0-19694 GCA_030248155.1 Sabatieria punctata | reverse complement strand
ATACATGTAACCATACATGTAACAGGTCATCCGCCGATGGAGGGAGGGGGGTTGGGGGGGTTCACCGGCCGGGGGTCTGAGCCAAAACTTTAGGAGGGGGGTAGGGCACTAAAAAACGCTCAAAAATCGAAAAAATAGCAATTTTTGGGCTAAAAATCGCCAAAAATCGCTAATTTGGGCTGAAATACAGCTAAAAAGTGCTGTTTTGCAGGCGATTTTGGCAATTTTTGTGTCTGAAATTCTAAAAAATTGCAAAAATTTATTTGCCAGAAAAATCGGAAGGGGGGGTCGGCGAAATCGTCTCGGGGGGGGGGGGGGGCATCGGGGGGTCTGACCTAAGTCGGGTGGGGGCAGACCCCCCAGACCAGTGGCGTATCCAGGGGGGTGTAGGGTGTGTACACCCCCCTTTGCGGTGGAGGTAGGAAGAAAAAGTCTGTCAAAAATATAAGAAACTAATGAATTATGCACTAAACTGTCTATTTTGTGCTCAGAATGCCTTCTAAATGCCTTTTTGAAGGCCAAATTTTCAAAATTTTCTCGCCCTGGTCGGGCAGAAGCCCAACCAGGCCATTATAAACTACTAAAACTTGTAATTTCTGTTAATTTTAAGCTCGGAATGCGTTTTAAACGCGTTTTTGAAGGCTAATTTTGCTAAAAGCGGCCCAACCAGGCACTTTAAAAATTTTACACCCCCCCTTTCCAAAATCCTGGATACGCCACTGCCCCAGACCCCCTGTTACATGTATGCATGTAACAGGTCATCCGCCGAAGGGGGGTCTGGCGCCGGCCGGGGGGTCTGGGCCAAAATCTTGGGAGCGGGTTGGGCACTAAAAACGCTCAAAAATAAAAAAATCGCAATTTTTCGGCTAAAAATCATCAAAAATCGCTAATTTGGGCTGAAATATAGCTAAAAAGTGCTGTTTTACAGGCGATTTTGGCAATTTTTGTGTCTGAAATTGCAAAAAGTCGCAGAAATTTGCTCAAAAAATTATTTGCCAGAAAAATCGGAGGGGAGGGGGTCGGAAAAATCGTCTCAGGGGGTCCCATCCGGGGGGTCTGGCCTAAGTCGGGTGGGGCAGACCCCCTGTTACATGTATGGTCAGCACCGATTTCTCTGGAACTGAGCCGACCAAATTCAAAACCCTCTGACATTCCTCTGCCCGTTCCCTTAACATCCCCTGACCGGCACGAACGCTGACAGCCAAATCACAACAAAATTGTAGGAACCAAATAGTGAGCTAAACTTAATGAGAATGCGAAGTTTGGATAGATTTCGTCAATAGTAACAAAAGAATTACGAACTAGGGCCAATTCAGAAATCATGAGAAGATGCGTGCTTTATTATGTTTTCACACTTACAAGTTCGTGTTGGAGCCTTTCGTTTGATACCGGACGTTGACCCAGCGTACACAAATACATCCAGAACAAGGAGTTTGCCGCGTACATCGACATCAAATCCACTCTTGCGCGTTCCATAGCCTCTCTCTGCAATCACTTCCTCTTATAACACAACTACTTACAGTGCTTGCTTCCATGCATGCATTCAGAGTATTACACGTTACCTCTAGCTAAATGCCAAACCCCCAAACCCCAGAGGGAGTTTAGGACCCCACCCGAATCAAAATATACGTAAGTAATCTTGGCAAAGTGGCAGCGCTATTCAGTTTTTAGGCACGCGGCAGGCTCCCAACCTTGAACCTTACGTACTGAAATGAGCGGGTGGTTTACTGACAAACAAACAAACAAACAAACACTACAATGACAATAAGAATAAAAAGGCTAAGCACAAATCTTTCATCACCTATCTATCGAATTACGACAAGTTCTGTTCGGTTGAAGCTTTCAGAGTAAGTTCGATTACTAATATAAACTAAATTCGCCATTCAGCTAAAAACTATGCCAACGCTGTATTAAAAGAATTTATTGAATTAATGAAACCAGTTACTTTACGCAACCCCTACGGCCGAAAAGCTAGCAACAACCAATGCAATTGACAGAAAAATAAATTACCTACCCTTAACTAACATAAACAGTGTAAACTGGGGCTACTTTAAACAATTCTTATTTGTTTTTTGAAACTTTAAACATGACATAAATATGGATTCAGGTTTTTAAGGTAGGCTAGGATGACCAATTATTCATTAAAAAGCCTGAAGAGTGCTCTTCAAAATGATGTCTGATACGTAGAACGTTGTACGTTCAACTGAAGCAGAGCGTGACCACATTTAAAGAAAACACGGGTGTTCAAAGTAGCCTCCGGTGTTGGGCTACATTGAACACCGTGTTTGGAGTAGATTCAATCAAATAAGATAGGTAAAGGGGCACACATGTTCTGGCACAGGTTCTGGTCCACCTAGGGGAGCGGAGGACCGAGGCTTCCGTCAGGAGGAGATTCAGGGGTGGTTTCGCTTTGAAAAGGGTCCGAAATGCTTGGAAATGGGTTATGTCATAATCATGCTAAAAGTGGGGATGGGCAAAGAAATATCAATTTTTCTAGTGTTTAGTTTTTTAGATGATTATCACGCAGCCGTGTAGAAAATTTTAAGAGAAGTTCAACAAAACAAACCGCACTCAAAAATGTTCAGTAGTTCTGGAGTTATGACCATCTAAACTTTGATCCACAAAGGTCCGGTTTTATTAGGGAGCGATGTGCAGATCGGCTTCATCAGCTTTGTCGGCTTCATTCGGACTAGGTTTTATTCGTACATTCAAAAGCGGTATGTCAACTGAAAGTGCTTTTTCTGAGCTACAAAATCACCGGAACGTTTGCGGCTGAGAGCTTGTTTATACCTTGATTAAGAGCATGAGGCTCAGCCCATACATGGGCCGGAAAAATCCGGAGGGGGAGTTGGAGACCTCTGGGGGGGGTGGGGGGGGTCCCCCCGAAAAAAGGCTAAAAAACGCCTATTTTGCCTTAAATAAGCGAAAATTTCCTCCCTCCGAGAGGGTACCCCCCGGCCCATGTATGGCTCATCTGCCCAAAAAATCGATAAAATCGACGTTTGCGTAAACTGCTGGACCCTCGCGAGTAATTGACTGTGTAAACGCATTATTTGGGCGATTAAAGAAAGTAAGGTATTGTTAGATTCGGCAAAAGCCAGCGCTTTCAACTAGCACAATAATTTGGATTTCGGTGTAGATGGCAGCTGTAACAGTTACGAAACGCCGTCTTTTCGAGTTTCTGCTTTGCGCTGGCACTGGGTGCAAGCTAGACATGGGCAATTGGTGTCATATGAAAGCCAGCGAAAATTGCTATCTAGTGAGGTTGTGTGCTCTAGATAATTCGGCTTGGTTTGCTTTCAGTGGAGGAAAATGTGCGAGTGAGTCGGCCGTCGTGTGTATTAGCATAGGGAAAATTTCGAAAAAAGTAGTTGCTATGCGCTGGCTCAAGAACTAATCAATATTGCTGGAAATTGTTCCTAGGGTAAATCATACCTGAAATTTTTATTCCTGAAGTGTGCTTGTTGAAACAACAAGCCGTTTTCGAGTTATTCCATTTAAAAAAAATCTTTTTTGAAGGCCCATTTCGAAAAATTTTTATTTTATTTACAGTAATAAAATTTTGGGGGAAATGGCTGAATTTAGCCTCAGATATACATTAGCAGTGCAGTTCTATCAATTTCTTGCCTATTCTAAGCCTAAAAATAGGTTTTGAAGGGCAGCAGCCAGTCTGTGAGCAATGCTGCAGGTAGAATGTCGACTCTCAGGTTGTAGCACTATGTTTGAACCAAAGTATCAGCTTTTGTATTTAAAATTGCATCTGATGCATCCTTGCATCTCCTACCAGCTATATTTCATGCTAGGAAAAAATTTTTAAAAACAAAATTTCGAAATGAAAAATTTTCATAAAAAAAGCTTTTTTTTGGCCTTAAAAAATTTTTTTACAACTCTAATAAAAGCAAAAAAACCGCAACCGAATCGGTTAGAAATCCCGCCAGAATTTTTACAATGTAAAAACCGAAAACATGCACGCGCTTCATAAGGCGTTTTCGATTCCGCAGCACGGACTTCTTTGCCCATACCTACTAAAAGGCGCTATTTTAAGCTGCCAAATAGCGTTTTACTGCTAAAAACAATAAAAAAACGACAGAAAGGCATCTAGAAACACCGATTTGTGTTAAATAACAGCAGCCGAAACACCAAATTCGATTAGGTAATAACTAAATACAGGGTGTCCCAAAAAATGACAACATTTCTTTTTGCTTCAATTTTCGCAAATTTTGACCAAATTGTCTGAAATTTGAAACATAAGTGCCAAAAAAGTGGGAATTTTACGTGTTAAAGTTTGGTGCATCAGGAGTATTCCAATCCTGAGAAATTCAACAATATATAAAATTGAGAAATTTCAATTAAATGTAGAAACAGTATGAAAAACGGAAACTTTTTTTTCTGTATCTTCTTTAATTTTTGTCGGAATTGGATGAAATTTTGAATATATGCGCAGATATTTTGCAGGTCATAAGTTCTGGCCTTAATCAGTCCATATCGCTGGTACTTGGAAACTAAAGAAAATCAGCGTTTTTACTGCTGCAAAATGAAGAACGTGCAAACTGTGAGAACTAAGGAATAAATACATACACCATCCAGATGACCTCCGTTTGAGTTAATACACTGCTGCAACCGTTTCCCATAAGCATCATAAACATTTCTATAGCAAGTTTGGGGTGACAGACTGAATTACGCTTACAGGAGCTTCATTACAGCTAAGGGACGCGAAAATCAATGTTGTCGTTGTATTGTGATCGGGATTTTTTATGTCAAGAGCTGGGTTGGGTTCATGCGTCAAGTTTTGATCTACAAATCAACCCGTTATTCTGTATATATTGCCACATTTTTGCCCCTTATGTTTCAAATTTCAAACAATTTGGTCAAAAATTGCGAAAATGGCAGCAAAAAGAAATGTTGTCATTTTTTGGGACACCCTGTAGCTATGTAATAGTAATTAAGAGCCAGTCTCTGAACCGATCGAGTCTGTGTATTTAGACCTCAAAAATGAAACTTTGGCATGGAGCGCTCAAAGTTGGAGGACTAATACGTCTTGATAGGTTATGTAACCACCGCAAAGAATTTCCAGATTCGACGCTCCACGCTCGAGATATGGCCTTCTAAAAATCGGCCCGCTTAACTATGGGACCAAAATTTCGAAATCGAATTTCTGTCTTGCGGATCGGAATTCAGACCCAACAAACGGGCTTTTTGCGTAACTTTTTGAGTAGTTTAAGAATCTTTTACTAAATTTCATTTTTGGAAAAAAAATTTTTTTTTTGTCCCCCTATCGGGGGGCATAACTCGTCTGGAACCCCTCCTAGACCGTTCTTTTTATTTCAGATTATTGTAGCGCTATATCTTAGCTACACGCCGGTGTAAAACATTACGGGCTACCGGACGGCAAACATTGAAATATTTGCGTTCAAAGATTAAAAATGCCACATTTTGCATGTTTCACTGTACCCAAAAATTTTCATCTCCATGTTCCGGCTTACTAATTAGAGTTGAATGCTAAAAATTGATGTCTAAGCTGTACTTTTAGAGTAGTTTAAGAAACTTTCATTGAATTTCATTTTTGGAAAAAAAATTTTTTCGTGCAAATTTTTGGGCACAGTGAAACATGCAAAATGTGGCATTTTTAATCTTTGAACGCAAATATTTCAGTGTTTTCCGTCCGGTCGCCCGTATTGTTTTACACCGGCGTGTAGCTAAGATATAGCGCTACAATAATCTGAAATAAAAAGAACGGTCTAGGGGGGTTACAGACGAGTTATGCCCCCCGATAGGGGGGCGAAGAAAAATTTTTTTTCCAAAAATGAAATTCAATGAAAGATTCTTAAACTACTCAAAAAGTACAGCTTAGACATCAATTTTTAGCATTCAACTCCAATTGGTAAGCTGGAACATGGAGATGAAAATTTTTGGGCACAGTGAAACATGCAAAATGTGGCATTTTTAATCTTTGAACGCAAATATTTCAATGTTTGCCGTCCGGTAGCCCGTAATGTTTTACACCGGCGTGTAGCTAAGATATAGCGCTACAATAATCTGAAATAAAAAGAACGGTCTAGGGGGGGTTCCAGACGAGTTATGCCCCCCGATAGGGGGCGAAAAAAAATTTTTTTTCCAAAAATGAAATTTAGTAAAAGATTCTTAAACTACTCAAAAAGTTACGCAAAAACCCCGTTTGTTAGGTCTGAATTCCGATCAGCAAGTCAGAAATTCGATATCGAAATTTTGGTCCCATAGTTAAGCGGGCCGAATTTTAGAAGGCCATATCTCGAGCGTGGAGCGTCGAATCTGGAAATTCTTTGCAGGTCATTGATAACTTGTCAATATGTTTTAGTGTTCCAACTTTCAGCCCTCTACGCCCAACTTTCAATTTTGGGGTCTGAATAGGGCAAAGGGCCAAGACTCGATCGGTTCAGAGACTGACTCTTAAATTTTCTACCTGTAGATGGTGCTCGAAATCCACAGTAAAGTGTTCTTCCAGAGCATTTTCTATCTGTTCTAAACGATCGTGGAACTGCTTCAGAGATTGCAAAACAGTTTCCGGAATTCTAGAGCCACTCATTGTGCTGTTCCTTTTTTGAGCAACTAAGTTCATAACACAGGTAGAACTTAGATCTCAGTGTTGCCAGATTAGGGGATTCCCCCAAATTTGGGTTTTTTTCGGTAATATGGATTCGGACCCCCGGACCCCCACCGAATTTGGACCCCCAGACTGGTACGGAAACAACGGTTTGTGGATTCGGAACCCCACCCCGGGACCGTAGTTTAAATTTCCCGAAATTTTGTTTGCAAATGGGCACATTTGGACACCTCTGTACGCGGACCATTCCCCCCATCCGCCGACCACCCTAACTTTAGCGCTCAGTTTCAAGCTGATGCTTAGGTTCAGGCTTAGCTGGGTGCAGGTTCAGAGTTAGGATCATCCTTTAGGGTAAAATTTAATATGGCAGTTTGCCTTGCCAGGTGGGATTGAGCCGGCAATCGGTTTCTTTAAGCTCTGATTTTATAAATTACTGTAATGCGGTAAATTCGTTCATATAATCATTATGTAATGACTTTGCGGAACGTATTTCCCAGCAAACTGCACGTCATAGAAATAAATTAAGCATCGGCTAAACGATTGTCAAAAATGCTTGACTTGGTGGTGAGTAAAAAAAGCTGCGTAACAGTTAAAGCGGAAGGTCAACATTGAGCATTACAGTGAACAAATAAACTTGCACAAAAAATTGAGTCCAACAAAGCATGCATGTAACAGGTCATCCGCCGATGGGGGAGGGGGGTTGGGGGGGTCTGGCGCCGGCCGGCGGGGTCTGAGCACAAATGTGGGGGAGGGGGGGTGGGCACTAAATAACGCTCAAAATCGAAAAAATCGCAATTTTTTGGCTAAAAATTGCCAAAAATCGGTAATTTGGGCTGAAATACAGCTAAAAAGTGCTGTTTTGCAGGCGATTTTGGCAATTTTTGTGTGTGAAATTGTAAAAAATTGCAAAAATTTGCTCGAAAATTTACTTGCCAGAAAAATCGGAGGCGGGTCGGTGAAATCGTCTCGGGGGGGGTCCCATCCGGGGGGGCCGGGGGTCTGGCATAAGTGGGGGGGGGGCAGACCCCCCCGACCCCCTGTTACATGCATGCAACAAAGTATTTCTCAGATAAAAATAATCTAAATATAATGAAAAATGCCATACGGCAGGTAGGAGAGCAAAAAACTGACTTCTTCACACTGTCGCTGAGCTCCACTGAAAGTACATCAAATCTGAATAAATTGTGCTAGAAATCTTTACTAGCGAAGGAGCTACTACTGTATATATGAATCTAAAACTCATCATAGTCAGGGTCGTGGCAATCTGTTGATCCAAAATCCCCTGACATGCCCCCGATTTTGCCTGCCCAACCAGATGCGAGGATCTTTTGAAAATTGCGTTTGAAAGGCAGTCTGAGCATACAACTAACAGTTTTAGTAGTTTGAAGAGGTTTGGTTCGGCCGCCCAACCAGGGCTAAAATTTTCTAAAAAATCCATACATGTAACAGCTCCGGGCCGACCTGGGGGAGGGGGGTAGGGGGGTTTTCCTCAGGTGGGGGGTCGAGGGGGGGTTTCGCCCAGGTGGGGGGTCCCAAATTTCAAAAAGCTCCAAAACGCCTAGAAATACGTTTTTAGCACGTTTTTTTCAGTAAGGACGCTAAAAATCGCTATTTTAAGCTGCCAAATAGCGTTTTAAAGCTAAAAACAAGCAAAAAATGACAAAAAGAGCTTCCAAAAACACCGATTTTTCTTAAATATCAGCAATGGAAACGCCAAATTCGGTTTCCAAAGGCTTTTCAAGTGAATTTTAGGCTAAAAATTAGTGATTTCTGACCCAGTTTGTTAATACTGGAGCCACTACCACCACTTGTATTTTTGGTCGAGGGGAGGGGTCCCTTAACCTGTCTCGGGGGTGGGGGGTGAGGGGGGTTTATAATTTTAATTATACTTTTTTAGAAATTTACTAATACAAGTAAATTATAGTTTGAATTATATTAAAAGTGAATTTTTGCCTTAAGTAAATTATAAGTTTAATTTCAATTAATTTTTTTAGAAATTTACTAATACAAGTAAATTATAATTAAATTGTATTTCAAATTAATATACTTAGAAACAGTAGTACGCGCGCATGTAGGGAGACCAATAATAACGAAGTATTTAAAAAGATTTATCGTACTTACGCTACACAAGGAAATATGTAATCACACCATACGGCAATATCGAATCAAATATAAAGTGCCCGAACAGAGTTGCGTCAGTACTCCAATCTACCAGAGAGAATTTGCGACCAGACGCACTAGCAAAGATCATACACTAAAACAGAAGAAGTAAAGTGAAAATCGGTACCGGAAGATTAGAAGAGATCATACACCAAAATAGGAGAAATAAAGTGAAAATTGGCACCGGAAGAACAGCAGAGATCATGCACTAAAATAGAAGAAATAAAGTGAAAATTGGTACCGGAAGAAACTTGAATTGCAGCTTGAAACTGAGGCCTAAAGTTAGGGTGCTCGGTGGATGGGGAGAATGGTCCGCGTACCGAGGTGTCCAAATGTGCCCCATATAATTTTCCAAATAAAATTTCGTGAAATTTAAACTACGGCCTAGGTGGGGTTCCGAATCTTAAGAACCATTTTTCCGTACTAGGCTGGGGGTCCGAATTCGGTGGGGGTCCGGGGGTCCGAATCCATATTATTATTTTTTCCGGGCGGGCACAAATCGCCTCCCCAAGAAGATGGTAAGTTGGAAAATGGAAAATATAAAACATGGAAAATGCTTCCCAACAATTTGGAAATTAGGAAAACATGCACAAGAACAACCAACATCACCAGAATGCAAAAAAAATTGTCTGTCGGTAACGCCGGAAATTCGACAACGTTCTCCGAACGTTCCTTGCACCATCTATAAAGAATAGTTGCAGGTCGACGTGGTTTTGTATCCGTTGTACGTATTTGTTTCGTAAACTTCACTTACACGCTGATATATAGCACTGGTGTTTTGTCTTTTCTTCTTTTTTCAATTAAAGTGTTTTCTCTTTTTGGTCAACACTGTGACTACGTACTGACGGTGTATTTTTGGTCGGGGGGGGGGGTTCATGTGTCTAGAACTCTATGACAGATCACACATTGGCGTATTACACTGGACATCCGGTTTTCTTTTCTAAATTACCAAAAGTTGGGAAATTAGAAATATGAAAAATTGAAAATGCTTCCATAACCAGCCAACTTTTTATTTCGGTAATAAGGAAGCTGACACCGGAGATTTGTTAGTAGGCGCAACCCAGAGTGGTGTGGTACAAAAATTGTTCAAAGACTCAATTTAACAGTCTTCAGTGTAAATTTTAGATTATTTTTCTGACTGAGTCGTAGTCGTTTTGGGCTGAAATTGTACTAGGTCTGCTGACAGATTACACTATTGACTGAGGAGACTTTTTGCTCTGCAGAACTAATCATTGTCTTACACTATCAGATCAGAGCAATGTATCGATATATAACGACTCAAAATCCACAATAAAGTGACTGAGGCGTTTGCTCATCTGATCGCTTCATTTCAACTTTCTTTCATATTTCAATCCCTCTTGCTGCACGTACAGAGCGTTGGTATGTGAAGAATTCAGGTTATACGTTCTGAAACTGAAGAGCAAACGCAAAGTCTATTCAGTTTGTGTTGTTCATTGTTGAGTAGCGCTTAATCAGTGCTTTCATGTGGTCAAAGATTTTGTTCACTTTGTGTGCGTTGGCTGTGGTTGTGGAGGCTCTGAACAGCAGAAGACGCAGAAAAGGGTTGCCAGAATTGTTGAGTCGGATCAAGAGCCGTCAGAAACGCCAAACAGAACTGGGCACAGAGCAAACTGCCGAGAGTACACAGCCATTTTCTTCCTACGGCTCTGACATGTTCGGGGGCACTAAGCAAGGAGAAGAATCAGGTGAAGGAGATGCTGGTGCTTCGGCAGAGAAGAAGGAAAAGGAAGCTCCGTCCACAGAGAGTGCTGCACCAGCAGAAACTTCAGCTGCCGAGAGTACCGCTGCTCCGCAATCTGAAGTTGCCGCTCAGAAACCTGCAGATCCTGTCGAAACCAAGGCAACTGCTCCAGAAGAAACCAAACGAATTGCTGCAAAAGAAGAGAAGAGAGCCGCCCCAGAGAAAGCTAAAGGCGTCGCTGCCAAGGAAACTAAGCACATCGCTGCGGAGGAGCAAGGTGGA
The DNA here is from genome assembly GCA_030248155.1 of Sabatieria punctata. NCBI lineage: Eukaryota > Metazoa > Nematoda > Chromadorea > Araeolaimida > Comesomatidae > Sabatieria > Sabatieria punctata. The sequence goes on along the minus strand of JASANB010007304.1, from coordinate 8,970 downwards.
AAGCACGAGGGCAAGAACCCTTTCATTTCTGCTTTTGTGGAGAAGTTTACAAAATGGGGCCACCTCACTCACAACGACGTCGAAGCCATGGAAATTCAACAGCTGGTTGTAAACTGAACTGTCCTTGCCTGTGTCTGCGTAGACTCAACTGGTTGATTGTACTATACTATTGTGACTTTTCTCTGATTAAAATGGTTTTGTTCATATCACCGTGATTTTTGGCGATACAAAATGCATCTGAATCGCACTGCACTGCAAGCAAAGCTTCAAACTCAGTATTTCCCATTGGCCTTGCTTGCACTTGTTTCTTGTCCAACGGTACATCTGTCTGGAATTAAGCTGACTGTTGGTTGCAGGGTCTGGCCGCGCTTGTTTCAAAGTGCTGGCTCGACTCAGTGGCGCATCCAGGAGTTTGGAAAGGGGGGTGTAAAATTTGAAAGTGCCTGGTTGGGCCGCTGCCGAACCAGAGTAAGAAAATTTAGCAAAATTGGCCTTCAAAAACGCGTTTAAAACGCATTCCGAGCTTAAAATTAACAGAAATTGCAAGTTTTAGTAGTTTATAATGGCCTGGTTTGGTTGGGCTTCTGCCCGACCAGGGCGAGAAAATTTTGAAAATTTAGCCTTAGCATTTAGAAGACATTCTGAGCGCAAAATAGACAGTTTTAGTACATACAGTAATTCACTAAATAGTTTCTTTTATTTTTGTCAGACTTTCTCTTCCTACCTCCACCGCAAAGGGGGGTGCACCCACCCTACACCCCCTGGATACGCCACTGGCTCGACTAAAATTAGCCATGACAAACAGCCGGCAGTAAAAAGCTCAAGATTATAGCTGGAACAGGTAGTGGTGAAAGACTGATGGAAGGTAAAGCATGAAGCAGATCAGAAACAGACGATAAGCATAAATGATAAGATGCCGCCTGTATCCCGTTGGGGCAGAACCATACTCCATTCGGAGTCATACATGTAACCGGGGGGGTCTGGGGGTCTGCCCCCCACCCCACTTAGGCCAGACCCCCCGGATGGGCGCCCCCCCCCCGAGACGATTTCACCGACCCCCCTCAGATTTTTCTGGCAAGTAAATTTTCGAGCAAATTTTTGCAATTTTTTACACTTTCACACACAAAAATTGCCAAAATCGCCTGCAAAACAGCACTTTTTAGCTGTATTTCAGCCCAAATTAGCGATTTTTGGCAATTTTTTTGCGATTTTTCTCGATTTTTGAGCGTTTTTTAGTGCCCACCCCCCTCCCCTAAAATTTTGGCTCAGACCCCCCCCCCCGGCCGGCGCCAGATCCCCCAACCCCCCCTCCCCCCATCGGCGGATGACCTGTTACATGTATGTTCGGAGTACTTCAAGTGCGGTTAGCCTTTGCGAATTTGGTCCGATGTAGGGGATCAAGTAGAATTAAGCGTTTCGGAGGTCGCGACCGCCTCCTTGGCAAGTTGCCAAATTCGTTCTATGTTCGCTAATAGGACCTTATCCAAAAGCGGCACCTCTCCTTATTCAAGGTCGTTTCAAACAATGAGCATGAATTTGCCGTATCTATTTCCCATCGGCAAATCAGATGAAAAGGAAAGCTTATAGCCGTTCTTCTTTTTCTTCGGCGACTTCCCTAAAGTTTAGCAAGCGAAGTCTAGAAGTTCAGAATTCTTGCTTGTCCTTTTATTTTAAATGCTTAGGATATGGCTTATCGCCGTGTCTCGTTCGTCCAATGGTTTGATCGTTTAGTGACTGGGTTTTTATTTGGCACTTTGAGCTAGGTAGGAGGGTTGCATGGGAAATGGTATGAAAAATACCAAATGCCAAATAGTGAAGTGAATGGTATTTTTGAACCAAATAAAACCGAATAATACCGGATGTCATTTGCATCCCTATTACTAGGCTTCCTACTAGCGTGAAGGGTTTCTGAGCAAACCAGATGTACCCGCGGTCATTCGGCAACCAGTTGAGAAGCTAGTGGCACCAGCAGTCCTTCAACTTCCTCCAGCGGTTCATGCTCTAGCTCTTCGGCCAGTTGAGTTAGTCAATCGCCAGGTTCGTCAGGTTCAGGAGGAGCAACAACAACCGGAGTCACGAGTACGCCATCACCAGTCACAACAACAGCCACCGGTGGAAGACTTGTGTCGTAAACACATGTTCTGTGATAAGTTGTGTCTGCGTAATCACTTTATTCTACTGGTGTGTCGCCTACTACTACTGATTTTAATTCCACTAGCCAATTACTAGCCTAGCCAGTAATCCAGTAGTTTCTCTCGGTTTTTAGCTCTTTATGTAGCTGATTTTTGCGTTATCAAGGAGGAGTGTCTGTAGTACAGTGTAGTGTGCAGTACAGCGTAATTTTTGTGATAACGCTCCTAACACGTCCTATGTAAATTCAGGTGTTCGGCAGTTTAGGTCAGTCTAATTGTAAAGTTACTGACGCGCTCAATTGCCTTTGATCAGTCTCTTGCTATGCACTGTTGCTGATAAAACCTTACTTTGGCCACCTAACTTGCGCTCACGCTGTTAGAAAAAGTTTAATATTTATTTGTTATTTAGAATGTTTGCATGGTTAGTTGTTTACACATACCCAGCAGAGGCAGGCCTTTGTTGCTCTTAGGCATTTGATCGGTGACCATGTTCAGAATAATAGCCATAGTGAGTAGAGTGGTGAGGCCCAAGGTTACCTAAAGCTTTGATTGCACAGTATCTTGTGTACAAGAAGTAATCAAGTTACTTTCAGTTTTGTCTCCACTAGAACTGTCCGGACCGAACAGTCCGATCAAACAGACCGTGGTGATAAGAAAGCTGGGAGTCATCAATGTGAGCACAAAGTACTCCGGTTTGCGCTCCAGTTTCAGGACGTACAGGACAGACGGGTATGAAATGTTTTTTCCATCGAATAGCGTAGAGTCATTGATCACTACTGGCTTGTACTCGGTCACGTTCCACTCACTGTTATCCTAATTTTGTTATCTGTTATCAGGCTAGTAACTTCATTCAGTTTTATCCTACTACCTTACCTAATCTTAATCCTAAATCCTGTTCTTTTATCTAAACCTGAAAATTTGAGCCAAATCGATAAAGAAATGACTGAAAAGGAATCGTTTGAGTAAAGTTAGCAAAAGGCGCTGGACATTTTTTGGTCAATACTGTATTAACTGATATCATTCTGCTTGCTGTTATCCTAACTTTAATTTCTGTCATTATTCCAAAACTTGTTATTTATTATCCATCCACTCAATGCCATCCTAATTTTGTTGCCTGACGTTATTTCACACTATCTATTATCCTAACTTTTCTGACATCATTTCGCCCATAGTTATCATAATTCTGCTACCAGTTATAATATCACAAAGTATTATCACAACATAGCCCTTCTTACTGTTAGGTATGTTTTATCATTCCGATAATTGTTATCCCCACTTTCGTATCACTCACTCACCTACCTTCAGATTTGCAAGCGTTTGCAGGAGTTGTCTAGCAGAGGTGCACTTGAAGCTCAAACTGTCGTAGCTCCATGAGGAATACTTGGTTGTGCATTGTTGTTTGTCAAACGGAAATTGGAGTATGTCAAAAAGACATTTGATGCTCAGGGACACTTTTATAGACAACGTACAATTACCGTCATTGTCTACACTAACGTAAATTTGATTGATCGGTACTACAAATTCAAACTTGCGACTGAAACTGATAAGCTTATTATTTAATTGGAAAACAAAAAAAAGATGTTTACCACTCTGGTGCTGCTGCCACATCGGGTCGCCAAAGCTTTTCAGCAGCTATTTTCAGTTTACTGACGTTATTAAATTTTGCAGGGTCTCCACACCAGAAACCTAATTTTTCCATTTCTTTAGCATGAAAAAACGCTGTTTTATAAATTTGAATAAAGATCTACATATAGGCAGGGTGTCACACGCCAAATGTCCCATGTCGAACTAACCAAGTTTCACAAAAATTAGTGCCGAGAGCAAGCGTTACTGTGGCTAAAGTGGATTTGCGATGTCAGATTTTTTATCCTTTTTGGTTCTCAACAAAATTAATAGAATTTGGGAAATAGACCATTCAACCCCCTCCCCTCTTGCTGCGGATGACTTGTTGCATGTATGACTATTAATTATAGATGTCTGTTACAACTTACCAAGATAAACTGAGCATTATAGGTTAGTGATTCTCTTTTTTTCTACCCTAAAAGTTCTTTTTACTGTGTAGTGTACTTTGTTTTACATCAAGAAACTTACAACATCTGGAGAGACTTTGTATGAGTCAAGAAATCTGGGCCGTAGTTACTGTGCGTTGGTCTTTGACTGGCCGAATATCTTTATTGTAATAAGCTGGGGAACAACTTTTAGAACAAAATGCTCGTTCCTGGACCGCGTTCATTGCAGGTAAAGGTAGACATATGAACGCCACCAGCGCTAAGCCTATCATCTTGACTCAGGTAAAATACATGCAGACATTCAATTCAGTTGAGTGAAACCAGTGTCAAATGACTGTTTGTTGAACAAACCACTTTCTTCAACATAATATTTACATAAACGAATGAATCGATAAATGTTAGAATAGAAATTTAATCAGCAATTTGGTGTAAGCTCAAAAACAAATCAAACAAGTGGTACTGTACAATGCATGTATAAGCAAATGCACTTCTCACATACTGTTCTGTAGATACAATAGGCAAGGGACCATAGGGAGGGGATGGGTTTTGGGGTATATGTGTGATGCCCATAGCTAGAAGCTTCTTTACTGGAAATTAGCTGTCAACACCTGACGAAAGATATGAGTAAGTTTCCCACCACAAAAACAACAAAGGTAAATGCCTTTTCGAATTTCTCAATCAAGCACCCCCACTTCACTATCATTTTCTCTTGCTCTTTTTCTTCTAGATCGGCTTGGTGTAGGCATTCCAGTAGAGAGTGACACTTCTCCAGTGTAGCTTGAAGCTTGACTAACTAAAACCAAAAACTTACTGATTCATTCTGCTAAAAGTGAAGGACCTGTTCAATTTTTGCCCTTTCAGTTGAGTCCACGGTTTTCAGTTATTCAAGTTATTCAGAGACAGGATGATGGAGGGGTGTTTGCAGGATCTCTTTTGAGAGCAATTTACTAGTAGATGGTTTGTTCTGAGAGAAAATCCAACTCGGGATGTTCCAGCCTTTGGCTATAGCTTTCTCATGGATAGACAGTAGCAGCACTGTGATGCAGATGCCTGCTGAACTCACTGCCATCTCGTATAATATAAAACGGCCTGAAAAAGGCATTGAATTATTTTATTATCAGAGTGTTCCAACAATATCAAAATTCGATGATGTTCGATATCGATGTTGATACCGATATTTTGGGTTCAATATCGATCGATGTCATTATTGTTAAATCGGCGTAAACAGACAATGTTGAGCTTATTAAAAATGTTAAACTAAATTATTTAGAAGTTATTTTACTGATTTACCTAATAGAGGAAGTCCTTTGTTGCTGCGTGGCATCTCATTGGTGACCATGTTCAAAATAATTGCCATTGTTAGCAGAGTGGTCAGACCAAGTGTTACCTGTGACATAACATAACATAACATAACATAACATAACATAACATAACATAACATAACATAACATAACATAACATAACATAACATAACATAACATAACATATTTGTAACTGCTTAACTGTAACTGTAACTGTAACTGTAACTGTAACTGTAGCTGTGGCTTTGTAACTGTAACTGTAACTGTAACTGTAACTGTAACTGTAACTGTAACTGTAACTGTAACTGTAACTGTAACTATAACTGTAGCTGTAACTGTAACTGTAACTGTAACTGAAACTGTAACTGTAACTGTAACTGCAGCTATAACTGTAACTGTAACTGTAACATAGCAACTCATAACCGACCCTTTCACTTCCTAGCCCCAGAAGAGCTGTCTGGACTGAACAAATGACACAATTAGACAGACAGTCCCGATTAGAAAACTTGGTACTATCAGTGTGTACACAAAATATTCTGGTTTGCGACCCATTTTCAGTGTGTAACAGATAACAGGATATGTAGCATTTGCTCCATCAATCAACAAGGTCTCTGTATTTGGTTCACTGTTGTAATCTGTCACCATCCACTCACTGTTATCCTAAACTAATGCTGATTTTTGTATTTATTCAATGCATGATGTTTATTAACCTTCAAATAAGTCAACGTTTGTAGATGAGATTTGTCACTTTCTGTGGTAGAATCTGCACTTCATAGCTTTGATAACTCCATAGATGAATATTTGGTTAGGCAGACTTGTTAGTCAAATGGAAAATCCGAGATATCAAACACGCACTTTACTCGAAAACAACTTATCTACTGTGCTATCGAACAATTGCCTTGGTAATCCACAGCACGGCATAAGTCCGGCTCCCAAGGGTACAAAAAAGGTCTGATTTTCGGCTGTAATCCTGTACAAGTAGCAGGGGTTTGGGGATCTGCCCCATCACTGACTGTGACTGTGGCCAGACCTTGGCTCGAGAGTCCCAGTGCCACCACACCCTTCTGGTGCTAGCATTTCAGCCATCAGAACCTCCCAGTTAGATTGCCTGGTATCTTTTACTTCTGTTATATTGTCAAAATGTTCGGGCTCCCAAACCAGAAACTCATCTTTCCACTTCTTGAACAAAAACAGAGAAAGGTTTATCAAAGTTTGCAGAGGTTTCAGTTCATACTATTGCGAAGTGAATGTTGTAAGTGACTGACTCATGCCTTTCGTCCTTGATCACAGAAATTTTTTAAGCTAAGGGATGCAGAAAATCAGTAACTTACAATGTTAACAATACTAAAAATTAGTGATGTAAAATTAATTTAATTGTAATTGAAATTCGCATAATCGGCCCGTTTAATTTCAATTCAATTAATTTAATTTAATTGAAATTCAAAAAGTTGGGCCATAATTTAATTGTAATTGAATTGAAATTCGCCTGGAATTTCAATTATATTTTCAATTATTTGCTGTGGTGAATGTAAGTAGATGCGTAAGCTTTACAGAGTATTGGAGTATTAGAGAATGACTTCAAACAAAAATCTGTTGTAGGTTTTGTCTGCTTTTATGCCGACCTCGGATGGATGGATGGATGGATTGTCGGGGGCGGGCGCAGCCCCTGCGTTAGGCCACACTGCGGGTGCATCACCCACCATCGCATCATGCCCTTCCTTCACTACTACCCACCGCAAAACGATCGCTGTCAAGGGCGGGTCTCAGGATCAGCAGTGGCTGTTCCCGTATGTCCCAACACATTTGCGGTTGCAATTGTAGCTTAGGTGCTTAGGCCCGAGTCTGTTCCCATTTACCTACTCGCTGTCACCAGCTTTCGGTGGCCTCGGTTGAAACTTTGTGCCCACGACCAACTCCCTTGTGGCAAGTAACTACAGCCACCGAGTGGATGAGCGCATGACCACGCGCACAGTGGCTTTGCGGCCCAAACCACTACACCTACTGTGCCGGCTTATACTGACCTCACTATTTTTCTAAATGTTTTTTGGTCTGCTTTTTTAATTTTGTAGTTCATAAAAGTCAAAACAGTGATTTTCTGATGTATGATGAGATTTTATTTTGGCGAAGGTACCTAGGAAGTGATATTGCTAAAAAAATGCAGAAAACCTTTCAGATTATGTACTGATATATAATAAAGAACTAAATACAAATTTTTTTTTGATTTATATTTTTAGCATTTTAAAAGGCAACTTTTAAAATTTTTTTTCGTCTGGTTCGACAGCAAATTTAACAGGTGTCTCTAAGCTTTTGCAAAGGGCATTTTCTCAGTTCTGGGTCACAATGAAACTATCTTTAGCAGCAAAAATACAACAATTTTCAAAAAATTGAAAAAATAATTGAAAAAAATTGCATAATTGAAATTTTCAAAGGAACCATAATTTAATTGAAAATATAATTGCTTAAAATTGAAATAATGGAAAACTATTTCAATTAATTTAATTTAATTTAATTGAAATTAAAAACTGAGCGCATAATTTAATTGTAATTAAATTGAAATTCAAATTCCATAATTTTACATCATAAAAAAAATAACTGGAGATATGTAGACAACAGCTGGTGTCACTTTGGTTTTTACAGGGCGCACGCCTGTATAATGATCACTCAGAATGGCTTTGTGAACAGCTCGTTCCTCTTTCAGACTCATAAATAGTGCACTGGTTTGAAGTAGCTTCAGAAAAAACTTGGTAATTTTCTAGACATGTCAGAAAGTGTAAAATCCGGTGCCTGCACTAGCTTCCTGAGCTAAAGCAATAAGGCAAATCCTTCTAAAAGCTGGAATTTCAGCCAAAACAAATATTGAGCTGTTGGGAGAAATTGTATTTGTTTTACTGGCCGGGCACAATCAAGATTAGAAGGCTTGTTTAGATGAAAAAGGTTACACGTGCAAAACAAAACAGAGTATTGTACAGCATGTATTGCGAACAATGCATGCTCTCACTTAAACAAATTGTTTATTTTTACTTTTTTATTTAGTTAGCCGAAAACATTCGACTCCCTATCATAAAGAAACACAAGAGAAAGTTACCAGTCACTGAGTACAATCAATAAGACCAAGTCGACCTTCTCCATGAAGCTACTTCTACAACATGGTCTCTTGTTCCTGCTGTTTTTGTTTGCATTTCACTCTCTTGCAAGAACACTAACATTTGAATTAATATCTCCAATCGATTTTCTATTGCTTCCAGCTAGAAATACGTAGTAAGCGATTAAAAGCTAGTGTTTGCAGGTTCATTTTCTAGAAATGACGTTTTAAAAAATCAAAGGTTTAAAAAAGAATTTTTAAATCATACTTTTGAATGTCTTAACCTTATAAAATACTTGGCGTTATTAAAATGTTGTGATGTTTATTAAACCTCAAGCATGTTTCCTGTTTAATAATTTACCAGTTTTTTTAGTTTTTGTCCTTTTAAGTTTACTTTTGTTCGCCGTTTAATATCAGGAATGAAAACCTGTTTGATGACATGTTTC
>JASANB010007303.1:0-23637 GCA_030248155.1 Sabatieria punctata | reverse complement strand
CGCCACGTATTACAAGGTATTTGGTCTTTTCTGTTGTTTTTCTATCAGTTTTGAGTCAGTATGGCCTATTATACATCGCACAAGTCCATTTTTGGTTAGAAAAATGTAGTGTTGTTATAATACCAAAATTTCCGTTTGACTATGACTATGACTACCGTCCGTTTGAGTACAATACCAGAGTAGTCAAATTTGACTATATCGTAGTCAAACCGTTTGACTTCTATGACCATCGGTTTGACTACTTTGACTACTTTTTGAAACTGAGCCAAATCGGCATTTTCAGGGATTTATCATGTTTCAGTCACCAGGCGTCAGCCTGAAATGGGTGTTGTTCCATCAATAAATCATTTACTTCGAAACAAACACTGGTTGAGGGCTAAAACATACGGCAGAATTGTTCTTTTCCCTCCAAAATTTTCATTTTAAACCAAAAACAGCATACTCTGCAAAAAACGCTGTAAAATTGAGTAAAATGCTCTTTGTGTTTTAAGCCAATTCTTGTTGTTTCTTTAATCAAAAAGTGTACATATTCTACTGTATGTCATTATTTTAATCTTGGACCTGTGGAACTTGAATCAAGTAGAAATTCACTGACTGACGCTTTATTGTTGTCAGAATTTTAGAGAAAAAGGTTGTTTGGTGTTCTTTAGTGCTTAAAAAGCATCAAATTTGTAAAATCAATTTCTTGCAAACAGCGAAAAGTGCTAAAATACGACTGAAAAGCCTGCCTCTTATAACAAAATGTAGTCATAGTCAAACGGTTTGACTACCTGGTCTTCGTTTGACTACGTATTTATGGTAACGAAGGTAGTCAAACTTTGACTTTGACTACCTGTCCGTTTGACTGCAATATCACAAAAGTATTAACTATGACTTTGACTTTGACTAGTAGTCATAACAACACTAGAAAAATGACATAAATTAGCTATTTTTAGCTTGAGTTTTTTTCCGCGATTGATGTTTTTTTCCGACCCTTAGGATAAAAACCGGTTTTTTCCAGAAAAAAACACCAGAAAAAAAGACACCTCACATCCCTGGCTGCATTCATACTTCAAAACTTTTAGACCAGTAGGTTATCTTTTGGACTTTAAAGACCCGGCTATTATAACCAGAGGGATTTTATAGATGGAAAACTCCCCTACAGCTCTCACTCTGCTTTTGCCCGATAAACCGACTGCGTCAATTTGAGTTGCTATTGTTGCTTCAGTTCCGTCCTACTAGATGTAGATTTGCCTGGCAAATCCAAAAACGGCTTCCTTTTTACAGTACGATGTCTACTTCAAGAGATATGACCGTTTGAACTTTCGCCACAAATTTGTATCTAAATCGGCTATGACCTGCTAGCAGACTGTTACCATTAGTACCGCTTGTGGTCTTTGTAAAGCCATTATGTTAGATACTGTAGATGTTTATGCTTTAGCCCTACGATCAGACCCAGGGATGTGAGGTGTGTTTTTTCCAGTGTTTTTTCCGTTTTTTTTTTCGAAAAAAAACAGGTTTTTTTTGTAAGGGTCGGAAAAAACATACATCGCGAAAAATAACTCAAGCTAAAAATAGCTAATTTATGTCATCTTTCAGTTTAAAAATGGACTTTTGATATGTATAATAGGTTAGACTGGCTTATAACAGTTAGAAAAACAACAGAAAATGCCAAATTTGGCAATTTAAAACAAATAGCCAAACTGCTGTCAGAAAATTTTATTTGCATATAGCGTATATTTATGTAGCCTGTTAGGGACTGTTTCATGCCTGTTTCGTGATTAATACCCATGTAAGATGTGCATTTCGAAAAGACTCAGGAAGGCGCTAGAAAGTGTTAGGAATCATAAAACCAGGCTAGGATACTCAGCACTTGGGCTGGAGTTTTTTCCGTGATTTAGAAAAAAACAGAACAAGGTTTTTTCAGAAAAAAAATCCATCCCTGATCCCAAAACAAAAGCCCCTAATTACATGTACTGTATGCGTGCAGCAGATTCAGCAGGCCAGACGGAAATAAAGTTTAAACCATCCGGAAAGATAGTCAGAAATAAAATTTTGGGCCTAGATAAAAAAGTTATTTTTGTTGCTGCGCCAAAATTGGATTTTTTCATAGTAGTGATTTTCAGATGGCCATAACTCCCGGCCCAGAGGTCATAGCCTGAAAATGAAGTTAGTTTAGAACTCAGCGCTTGGCCGTCTTGGGTAGTTTACGCTTTCCCGTGTGTCACGGCGGCCCCTGCACCTGTGGAAGCGGTGTGTTTGTGGGTTCGAAACCTGTCGAGGTGATGGGAAGTAGTCAACACAAAGCCCAACCCAGGCCGTCGAAAGTCAGCAATGGCAAGTAGATAAATGGGGACCGAACCTTAGCTGTCTTGCACACACCACAGCAAAAGGGGAGGGTTGTTGTTAAGGAGGCTGCCGGACCTTGTGTCTCTTCCTGCTCTATAGCAGTTGGCTACTCCTAGTCCGAAAGGACTAAAAGTTACAACAACAACAACTCAGTAGGCCAAACTAGGGCTAGAAAACTGTACCATGAATGGGTTGGGCTTGCTATCAAAAGATATTTTCACCAGGCGGGCATTGATATTCGGAAATTTGCACTTGAATATCTTTCGCTCCAGGCTGAATCTAGCCAAACCGACTAAATTTGAGATCAGCGCCTCAAACTGCATAAGATAGACTACTCTAAGATAAATTTTGAGCAAAAAAAATTTTTGCGGAGACATTTGAGGGGGCCACACCCCCGCTAGCCCATGCATTTTGACCAATTTTGTGGATTATGTTTGGGCAAGTGTGGTCTAACATTTGAAGCAAGTTCCAGCCTTCCCAAGCTTCTGTGGCTGGAGTTATGGGCGAATATTTGCAAAAAATGGAGGGTGCATTTTTGCCATTTTTGGCACATCTCGGAAAATATCTCGCTAACCAGGCATGATATGGAAAAATCTATACGGGGGATTTAAAGTAATTTGAAATAGCTATTGACTGGGGCGCATGCTAAAGCTGTCGGTTTAGAAATGCGCAAACGGCACACTTGAATTTGGGTGGTTAGAGGTCCAAAAATTGGCCAAAAACCGGCTGGTGAGCCAACTTTGAGGGGGGTGTAGGTTTCACATTTTGTTGAATAAACGCTATGTATTTCGATGGATGTTGCCCAACATTGACAGGCATCTAACTTATCCTTGGAACTATATTTGTATGAAATTTGATTGAATTCAGTTTACATAGTAGTGCGGCGTTAACGATGCGGCGCAACAGTCACTGTGGTACACCTAGAGATGGGCACGTAAATTAATTTCCGTTCCCATCTCTAATGCACTGTACTATTGGCAGTGGCGCCATTGCTACTGTAGTCAGTGCTCATAGAGATGGGCACGTAAATTAATTTCCGTTCCCATCTCTAATGCACTGTACTATTGGCAGTGGCTCCACTGCTACTGTAGTCAGTGTCCATAGAGATGGGCACGTAAATTAATTTCCGTTCCCATCTCTAATGCACTGTACTATTGGCAGTGGCGCCATTGCTACTGTAGTCAGTGCTCATAGAGATGGGCACGTAAATTAATTTCCGTTCCCATCTCTAGGTACACCCTGCACACTGATGATGTTTAGGATGAGCTGCCAAGGATAGCCATTGAGGCAACTCACCCTAAAAAGGGCACCGCATATAACATATCAAAGAGACTAATTTATCAAAGGAGCGGTGTACTGATTCCACCAGAAACACGGTATGGTATAGGGGAAATGCTTGAAAAGATGGGTTTTGATGGTGCTGGTGCTGAAGTAGGAATTGCTTATGGAGTCTACTCTAAGGTCATACTTGATGCCTGGTTATCTTGCAAGAAGTTCTTTCTCATAGAGCCAGATGCCAGATACATAAATTTATCCAAAAATACGTTGGTTCATCATAAAGATCGTGTTCATTTCATACATGCTTCAAGTGGAGAAGGGCATAAACTGCTAGTAGATGAGTCATTGGACTTTGTATATATCGACGGTTCCCATGAGTACATGGATGTTATACAAGACCTTAATAACTACTGGAAGAAAATTCGTCCCGGTGGAGTGCTTGCTGGCCATGACTATTGCATATATTTTCATGGCGTATTTGATGCCGTGAATGAATTTTGCTCAGAACACAATCTTACACTATCCTTGACACACTTGGACTTGAAAATTGGAGATCGAAAGTTCTATCATAATGGTGGAAAATCATTTCTAATTAGGAAGCCATAATAAAGGGAGCAACATCAAGTCAAGTTGTTAGGAAATGCAGAGATGTCGTGACATGGACCAAAGGACTAGCACTGCTTTACTGCTAAACTAGTAAATGAGCAAACAACACTGGCCTCTCTCATAAATGTTATGCTAGCACAAACAACCCAGGGTTGAGACTGGTATACCGTATTATATGGTATTATGTAGCATATGGTATTTTATTTTAAATTATATATATTAAATTTTGTAAAATTGGCCCGGAAATTTGATTTAAATTTCATATGAATTTGATATATATTTGCTTGGTTTGGCAGCTTCACTAACCAAAGTCTGGCTAACAAAACAAAAAGTTCGCTTCAAAGACTACCTGGTTTTTGTTAGCAGTTTGTGCAGTGAGTGCAGCTGTGTAGTCCAAGAAACGAAACGAGAGTTTAACAATAAAACAACCGGTAGCACGAGTAGTTCGTTACACAACACACAAAAATGTCACTGCGTCTGCTTTCACTCCTCCCCCTGATGCAGTGAAATGTCTGCAACTCCCAACTGCTCTCGCAAAAAGCAAAAACTGCTCTTGGGCAAATATTGTGTAAGCAAATCGGCTACCATATCCACTGATGGGAGGTGCTCACGAAAAATGGTCTCGTGCACATTGACTTCATCATGATCACAAACTTTCTTCCATTCAATAGCATCAGGTCTAGCGAGTGCTTCTTCCAAGGTTTTTGGGTTGGGGTCTTGGAAAGTAGTGGTTGGACCATCACAGCACAAAATATTTTGTCTGTTGTCGAAAAGTGTAGAGCATCAATGGATTTAGCCCATATGCATTACTGATGGTTTCACAGCAATCATCAAGACGTTATAGGTCAGAAAATTTCATGTTCCGCCACCTGCATGATTCTTATAAAAATGGCTCTTAACAAGGGACTATTATGTTAAGAGTCGTTCTCTGGTCAGATCGCGTTTTGCCCCTTTGCACTATTCAGACCCAAAATTGAAACTTTGAGCTAGAGAGTAGTGATGTAAAAAATTAATTTAATTGTGATTGAAATTCGCATAATTGGGCCATTTTTAAATTCAATTCAATTAATTTAATTTAATTGAAATTGAAAGGTTGGGCCATAATTTAATTGTAATTTAATTGAAATTCGCCTGGAATGTCAATTATTTTTTCAATTATTTTCTGTTGTGAATGTAAGGAAATGCGTAAGCATTAGAGGCGCTAATGACTTCAAACAAAAACCTATTCAGGCTGTGTCGCCTATTTCATACTGACCTTACTTTGTTTTGTAATATTTTACGCTCTGCTTTTCATTTCGTAGTTCATAAAAGTTAAAACTGTGATTTTTGGATCTATGGTATGTTTATACACCCTTTTCAGGAAGCGATGTTGGTGAAAAATGCTGAAAACCTTTAAATAGCTTGGTACTGGTACTGGAATGAACTAACTGTAAATTGTCTCACAGAAGAATGCCATTTTATGTATTTTTAAAAGGTAAGGTATCTTTTAAAAATTTTCTCACCAGGTTGGGCAGCAGCCCAACCAGGGGCCAATTTCTCACCTTACAAGTAAAATGTCAAGTACAAGTACAAGTCAATTACAAGTCAAGTAAAAGTCAATTTCTCACCTCACAAGCGTTTACTTGACATTTACTTGTACTTGACAACAACTTGATAAACACTTGACATTTACTGACAATGCCTTCAGCGGCTGAATGGCCATTTTACAGCTGATTCCGTCTGACTACTCGCGGAAACAATATGGACGAAGCTTACTGGAGTACGAAGGGTTGACTGGGTGAGAAGACACAACAAGTAGAATTGCTATGTTTACTCTGTTAAAAGAAATCCTTTACAAATCGGCATGACATATGTTGAACAGTTTAACGCTTAAATTCGTCCTCGAAATTTGTTTGCCTTCAGTAGACTTTGAGGTCGCGGCTAGCCTTAGGGGCTTTGCGGTTCTGGGTCATTTATCCATCTTAGCCTGTGGCGGGCAACCTACCCACCAAAACTAACCTATGTTACATACATGTTACAGTGGTTTGTATATTGAAAAATACATATACAAAGTTTGTATAATTATACAAATGATGCCAATATACATATACATATACATATACAAAAGAAGCTACGATGCTAAAGTCCATGTAAAAATGATTGGCGGTGGCGGAAAAAAGCGATTTTCTCAAAAACTTTCTTCAAGACCCCAAACTTTTTTTATATCAATCGATAGCAAATTACAAGTGCTACAATATGCGAACGTCACATCAAAGGTTCCACGCAGTTTTGTATGTGTTTTTCGGGAAAAACGAATTTTGGGCAAAATCAAGTTTTTATAGAAGAGTCAAATCGACAAGCGGACTCCAGATTCTTATTCTACATGCAATTGCGAGTTCGCTGATATATACATGTTTGGGGATTTTCAAATTAGTTTTCGGGAAAAACGCGTTTTTCGGAAGGGTGTGCGAGTCAAAAAATTGTCTGCGATCCGTTTTACTATGGAAAATTGCCCAACATTTTTCAAATTTGACCCAAACGGTATAAACGGCCTGAAAACCGGCTCATATTCACGAGTCAAACTTAATTTTGGTCCATAGAATCCATTTTTGCAGTCCGTTTGGCGCTATGTCGTCGCGTTTTCCAGTTATTTTCATTTTAATTGTTTTTTGCAAAATTTTGTCTGACTGGAGCTGCTGCTGTGAGTCTCTTCAGATGTTGCTCAAAATGCAACTCCTGGGGTAATTTTAGATGGTGAATTCATTTCTGTCACTTAGAACACCGTCAGGTTACTGCAAACCTAACTTTCGAGCATCCCCTATTTGGTATGATATTTTAGCAATCTGTCTTTGAGATGTTTGCTTGTTAAAAGAACACTGATTAATGCTTACGCCATCAACTGAATCCAGCCTCATGTCTAACGTTATAGAGAAGCAAGTTCTTGCACAAGGTATATCCTAATCTGCGCAAGTTTCGCTCTGAATACCAATTTGAGCAACAGCTAAAATCAGCTTCCTTCATAACTGGGTTTTTAATATAAGCACATAACTCGACTCTAGAGTCTTCAATGACTCTAATAATACTTTGGTTACTGTTCTAGCTGAAAAGGTTGCAGTGTTATGACCGATCAAAGTTGACTGAAATTGCCAAAAATGGCCCATTTGACCATCAACTTTGATCGGTCATAACACTGCAACCTTTTCAGCTAGAACAGTAACCAAAGTATTATTAGAGTCATTGAAGACTCTAGAGTCGATTTATGTGCTTATATTATAATCCCAGTTATGAAGGAAGCTGATTTTAGCTGTTGCGCAAATTAGTATTCAGAGCGAAACTTGCGCAGATTAGGATATACCTTGGGCAAGAACTTGCTTCTCTATAACGTTAGACATGAGGCTGGATTCACTTGATGGCGTAAGCATTAATCAGTGTTCTTTTAACAAGCAAAGATGTCAAAGACAGATTGCTAAAATATCATACCAAATAGGGGGTGCTTGAAAGTTAGGTTTGCAGTAACTGACGGTGTTCCAGGTGACAGAAATGAATTCACCATCTAAAATTACCCCAGGAGTTGCATTTTGAGCAACATCTGAAGAGACTCACAGCAGCAGCTCCAGTCAGACAAAATTTTGCAAAAAAACAATTAAAATGAAAATAACTGGAAAACGCGACCACATAGCGCCAAACGGACTGCAAAAATGGATTCTATGGACCAAAATTAAGTTTGACTCGTGAATATGAGCCGGTTTTCAGGCCGTTTATACCGTTTGGGTCAAATTCGAAAAATGTTGGGCAATTTTCCATAGTAAAACAGATCGTAGACAATTTTTTGACTTGCACACCCTTCCGAAAAACGCGTTTTTCCCGAAAACTAATTTGAAAATCCCAAAACATGCATATATCAGCGAACTCGTAATTGCACGTAGAATAAGAATCTGGAGTCCGCTTGTCGATTTGACTCTTCTATAAAAACTTGATTTTGCCGAAAATTAGTTTTTCCTGAAAAACACATACAAAACTGCGTGGAACCTTTGATTTGACGTTCGCATCTTGTAGCACTTGTAATTTGCTATCGATTGATGTAAAAAAGTTTGGGCTCTTGAAGAAAGTTTTTGAGAAAATCGCTTTTTTTTTCCGCCACCGCCAATCATTTTTACATGGACTTTAATATACATTATACAGTCAGGCACTTATATAACGCCGTTTATGGTACCGACACCATATAAGGTGCCGGTACCATATATGGTACCGGTACCGTAGGTAGTGGTACCATATATGGTACCGGCACAGGCCGCGTCGGTGGCTCAGTCGGTAGCTCGCTGCCTCTGAGTCACGGCGGCCGCTGCATCCCTAGCGGTTGTAGTGGTTCATCCTCTCGGCGTGGCAAGTTTCTTGCTGCAAAGAGTTGGTCGTCGGCACAACGCTCCACCCAGGCCACCGAAAGCTGGTTACAGCGAGTAGGGCCCGACCGGATATCCGGATCCGGATCCGGATCCGGCCGGATATGGCCATATCCGGATCCGGTACCGGATCCGGATATTACCTGCCGGATATGCCGGATACCAGTCACAGCTGAGAAAACGTGATTTTTTGCGTATTTGAACATAAATATTGCATTCGACCGTAGTGTAAATACCAGACCAGAGGCGCTTGTACCCAGGGTTGCCAGGTTAGGAGTTTTCCTCCTAGATCTAGGAGTTTTATATTTAGGATTGGAGGAAAATTTTGAGATTGGAGTTAGGAGGTTTTTCTGGGAGTTTTTAAAATCTGGGTTGGAGTTTTTGATTTTTAGGATTTTTCTAGGAGTTTTCTGGGATTTTTTAGGGTTTTCAGCTTCATGTCTCTTAATCTAGCTGGTTGTCTCTCAAAAATCACCTGGTCCTACCTGGACGTGGGCTAGAAAATGAATTTTTGGCAACCTTACATTGTGTGTGTGAACTGAAATTATCTTTGCTCCACTTTTATATATAGCTTTGTCCTTATCTAATTGTGTCCATGTCCATGTGCTTTGCGGTCTTTACCTATTAGCACTGTTTTGTCTAAAGTTATATAAGATTTGACGGTTAGGAATGAAAAAATCCTAACTCATAGGATAATGGCAGTATTTATTTTGATGTTAATTTAATTTATTTTATTTCTACTGTAGCATTGATTCAGATTAATTGATATCGAACGATTGGAAATTTTGAAACCTTTTTACACTTACTTTGGTAGTAATAGTAAACTGTAGAAATGAAGCCCGAAAATGTAGAAATGTTGTTCTTTAACAAGTATAACTTGCGTTGTTTGAACTATAATTATTAGATGTTGTTTTGAATCAACTGTTATAGAACAAAGAAATGTATATATGTGGTTTTTTGCATTCTAAAAAAATTTTAAGTTGATCAATGATATCCGGCATATCCGGATCCGGATCCGGCCGGATGTGGGCACATCCGGATCCGGATCCGGATCCGGTAGAAATTTGTATCCGGTCGGGCCCTAACAGCGAGTAGGTAAAATGGGAACCAACTGGATCTGCCATTGCACCAAAGCCGCTCCTACAGCATGTCACATTGGAGAAAAGATCAACGACGTCAGGTGCCGTCTGAGAAACCAGCAATAAGGCCAATACCGGTTTGGCCTCTTCGCCGGGCGGCCGTTGGGAGCTGTCGGCACCATGACGTCACCACGCCAGGCACTCTCTTAGTACCTGGCGCCCAACAGCATGGCTAGAGTGGCTTGGCAGTGAAAGGAGGGCAAACGTCCAAGATGACGAATACGGGGGTTGCGCAATGGACCGCAGAGGTCTGAGCGTAGGGCCGTAAGGCCCCCCCCACACATGGGATCGGATCGATGGTACCGGCACCATATATGGTACCGTCACCATATATGGTACCCCCACCTTCGGGGCCTGTGGTGGTACCATATATGGTACCCCCACGTTCGAGGTCTGTGGTGGTACCATATATGGTACCGGTACCATATATGGTGACGGTACCATATATAAGGTGCCGGTACCATATATGGTACCGGCACCATATATGGTACCCCCACCTTCGCGTTTTTCCGGTACCGGTACCATATATGGTACCACTCTGTTCAGATTTCGTACCATATATGGTACCGGCACCCATGGCCATGGGTAGGGGTACCATATACGGTGCCGGTACCATAGATGGTACCACCACAGTCGCCGAACGTGGGGGCACCATATATGGTACCGGTACCATATATGGTGACGGTACCATATATGGTGCCGGTACCATATATGGTACCACTACCCTCGGTACCGGTACCATATATGGTACCGGTACCGGTACCATAAACGGCGTTAAGTGCCTGACTGTTATACATATACAAAACAGCATCATTATACAAACGGTTTGTATATTTCTGTTTGTATATTTTGACACAATTTTGATGTTTGTACAAGAGTCAGATCGGAATGATGCCATGATGACTTTTGGGTGTCAAAGCTTGGCACCAATCTGAGTGACATTGCCAAATTTGCGTTGGACGTTTTGGCTGTTGCAGCCACATCTGCTGGAATAGAAAGGGCCTTTTCTAGTATAGTGCAAGGGGTTAATGCTTTCGAGAAAATTTGTTTAGAAATTTAATTATTAAATTGCTTGTTCAGCCTTCAGAACTAAAACTCTTGCTATTATAATTAGCTTGGTACCCAAATTCTGACTTTTTCTTAAATCTCAGCGAATAGACATTCTGTTGGGCAATGAGTATTTTGCGCAGTTACTCATGCCAAACCGCCTATTATCATCAGTCCTTACTTCCAGTTAGAAAACGATGGGAGAGAGAGTGGCTGACCTTTCCAGAACATTCCATAGCCAGATAAAAGGCATGCATACAGTAGAAAGCACTGCAGTTACTGTTGTTTGTGTATGGGATTTTCAGGAATCGGTTGGGTATGGGTAGTACTGTTTCCCAGTTAATTTATTTTCTAATTAACTTGCTATTAACTTGCTTGTAACTGTCAAGAATTTTATTTACTAGCTATTTACTTGCTAGACACAGCAATTTCAAATATAATTTTTTATTATCTTGCTATTTGCTAGAAATTTGCTATCTATTTACTATCAATTTGCTACAAATTTTTCGCTCAACCAAATGATGTCTGCGAGATTTTCCGATTATAAGACCACTATACGTAGTTATTATATGATAGTGTTTTTCAAAAGGGCGTCAAAAGACATTTGGACATTTGCCTATTTGTGTTATAAGTGGAAAACCTCGGTACAGTTTCAAATCAAAACTATGCATTGTATCCGAGTTTCAACTACTGTTGTTTGGTATTGGATTTTCCATTTGTGTATGTGTATGTGTATACACATTTACCTTCAAATGTGTATTGTAATTTGTGTATACACATTCAACAAAACAATGTGTATTTTTTGTGTATATTTGTGTATGTGTATTGTACTGAAAATGCAAATTTTTTCGTAGATTTTCAGTCAGAAATGCTGGGAAAATCAAATCTCTCAATGTCAGCTGCCTGAAACCTTGGATAGCTTTGAAATCATGTTATTTAGGCCATTTGAAGGCTTTGTGAGGATATCTACCATCAGTAATTCCTGCAGTAAAACATAGAAATTTTACATTTCTGTTCGAAATTTTATTGACTTTTGCCGATCAAATGAAAAAACAATGTGTATTTTTGTGTATGGTAAATGTGTATGTGTATACACAAACAACAGTAGTTTCAACAAGCTGAATAGGAACAGCAGAAAGAGAAGCAACAACAACTCTAAGTTCATCCCTAACATAAACACATTCAGCACTTTTCTATTTGCCGAATCTACTGTCAGCCTAGAGACTGACTTTTGTCCATATGTATGTACTTGGCCATTAGCCCTACTTTAGCTATACACAAAAAATATACAAACAATATGCAATAATTTTAGCGCTTTGTATATGTATATGTACATATACAGGGTGCGTCAAAAAAAAACAACCCAGCAGATTTTTTGCTGTAGCAACCGCAAATCTCAACCGATTTGAATGAATCCTGCTTTAAATGAAAGATAAATAAATTCTTGAACGACTGGTGTAGCTTTTATTAAGATGCGTTGCTTAGTTCCTGAGATAATTGCTTTCAAAATCAAAACAGAGATTTTGGCAGTGCACAACAGAGATTAAAACAACCCAGCAGATTTTTTTACTGTAGCAGCCGCAAATCTAAGCCGATTTCAGTGAGTTCTATTTTATATGAAAGATAAATTAATTCTTGAAAGTTTGGTGAAGCTTTTATTAAGATATGAGGCTTGGTTCCTGAGATATTTGCACTCAAAGTCAAAACAGATTTTGGCTATGAACAAGAGCGATTTTTATTATTCTGTTGCACTTCATAATAAAACCGATTCCTACTGCTCAGGGCTAACGTAACGAGGTTTTTCTGGCGCCACGCATGCTTGGTTACTTCATTTGTAAAAGTCTTGTTGCCCCTCAGCAGTAGGAATCCGTTTTGTTGTGAAGTGCAACGGAATCGCTCTTGTTCACTGCCAAAATCTCTGTTTTGAGTTTGAAGGAAAATATCTCAGGAACTAAGCATCGTATCTTAATAGGGCGTTCACCAGTCTTTCAAGAATTTATTTATCTTTCATTTAAAGCAGGATTCATTCAAATCGGTTGAGATTTGCGGTTGCTACAGCAAAAACACTGCTGGGTTGTTTTTTTTTTGACACACCCTGTATATACATATACATTAGCATTTAATGAGTTGATATCGTTGTTATATATTATTGTTTTAATTTGTTTGACAGTCATCGCGAGAAATTTAATTTGTTATTAAATTGCTATTTACTTGGTGATTTTTGGCCAAAACAATTTAATTTTGTTATTTAATTTTAATTTGATCGGAAACACTACAAGGGGGCCGCCGGTACAGAATCAATGCCGAAATGACCAAACGCGAACTGTTTATTAAGTTCAATCGTCAGTTTTATAATTTGACTTCATAGAAACTGTCATGTTGGTGAAACAATAAACATTAGTACCGCAGCCGTTTCTATAGCTGCGGCTGTCGTAAAAGTTTTTGCCCGATTTTTGAAAATATACAAAAAATATACAAACAATATGCAATAATTTTAGCACTTTGTATATGTATATATACATATACAAATCTGAAAATTTGTGCTTTGTATATATACATATACATATGCAAACGTAATTTATAATATTTGCCCACTGTAATACAAACAGACTGCTAGTGCAATATTCAAGATACATATACAAACAGACTTGATATACAAACGGTTTGTATATTTTCATTTGTATATTTTTGCAGTAAGTAGTTTAGCACATTTTGAACACTTTTGTACAGTAATTAAGATATTTTTGCAGTTTCTTCAGTTATTTTTGTATTTTGAGCCCATGTCTTCAAATTTTCAAGAAGAATTTGTTAAATTTGTGGTTAACCTCATCTACATTAAGACCAAATATTATTCATCTTTGTTTTAGAAGTACCGAGTTTTTCCATATAAACGCCCCCCCCCAAATAGTGGCCTCCTGGTACTGTTGTTTAATACCGGATTTTTCAAATGGGTATGCGTATGCGTATGTGTATACGCATTCCAATTACGAATGCGTATGAGTTTGCGTATACGCATTGCAAAAACCAATGCGTATTTTGCGTAATGCGTATGCGTAATGCATAATCTCAGAAACAATCAAAAATTTCTCTGAACGGCTTGTTTGTCTCCACAGTGTGTTGTTTAGGTATCCAGTAATCAAATTCCTGCCTTGAAATGAATTGCAACGCAATTTTTTTAGCAAATTTTGGAGATTTTTACAATTTCAGAAACAAAAATTGCCAAAATTGCCTGAAAAAAACAGCACTTTTAGCTGCATTTGAGCCCAAATTTCAAAGGAAATCCGAAGGTGCTGGGTTCGATTCCCAGCTACGCCCTTGCACATGCCTAACGTTTTCACCTTCTTCTTTCTATTTAGCGATTTTTAACGATTTTTTTGAAGAAATATCGCGATTTTTAAGCTTTTTTAGTACTCAGCCCCTCCCTAGAATTTGGGCTCAAACCCCCTCCGACCAGCGTCAGATCCCCAGCCCCCCTCCCTATTCGGCAGATGACCTGTTACATGTATGGTATGTACTCTACGTATGTTTTCAACAGGCAAGAGATTTTATGTGCTTTCCTACAAAAAATGCATGCTCATTTCCTGAAGAGATCTAACAGCAATCAAATTTACAATAAACATACGCAGTGGAAGCAAAGCAATAACAGATAGCCTGCCCATGCAACGCAACTGATGTCTCCCAAAACCGTGGAAACTCTAAATTCACGGTTTTGTCGCACATTTCCTTTCCTGTTAAATCTTCCCCTCTTTTTAAACATTAGCAAGCCCAGCTTAGTTAAAGCTTTAAATGCCTAAGAAAATTTCTGGTGCCCTCACCTCACACTAAAAACTAAGAAGAATGACCATTCGGTAACAATCTGAACTAAATATTTGCAAGACATTCGAAAATGTAGCTATTTTTCAGACCCAATACGCATTACGCAAAAATATGCAAACTTTTAACAGAATGCGTAATAATATTGCGTAATGAAATTCAAATGCGTATGCGTATGCGTATGCGTATACGCATTCTGAAATGCAATGCGTACTTTGCGTAATGATATGCGTAATGCGTATACGCATGCAACAGTACCTCCTGGGCGTTTATTAAGATAAAACATTTTGTCCAGGAAAAGATAAAAAATATACTGAAAAATGGGTTAAAACCTCATAAATTGGGGCTAGAAGCCTGGGTTTCAGTATAGAAAGATGATATTATCAGTTGTTGTTGAAGAATCAGTGCAAAAATCAACTCGCAGACAGACCGCGCTCAGCCAGAAGCAGTTGCCAATTCCAAATAAACGCACATGTACAGTACTTTCCAAATAGCCGCCCCTGGGCGCTTATTCAAATTAGAACAGAATCTGTGAAAAGTGCCAAAACTAAATAAACGCCCATGGGCGTTTTTATGGAAAAACCCGGTACAATGTATTTTGCAATGAGTTTTGCTGTTTGTAACGAAAAAATGGAATAGTAGGCATGTGTAAGGACGAAATCGATAATCAAATCCCGCACATTTCCCTTTTCGTTTCGTCCCAGTTTTAAACGTGTTATTATTTTTTCAGATAAACCCGTTCAGCAATTCTCCCTACTGATGTGTAATAACGATTTCAGGCTATTTCTGCTTAAAACTATACCTACAATGCCCAACCATATGACACTGACACCCGTCATGGTACCCCTAACCCACCTGGTTTGTCGAAATCATGCTTTCAGGCAAAACTTTTATAATATTCTTAATATACAAATGCACAAAAAATATGTAATATTGAAATTTTTTTAATATATGTATATATACATATACATATACATATACAAATGGAGTAGGCATATATTTGCCCATGTTAGTTTCTACATTTAACTGAAATTGCTCAATTTAACATATTGGTAAATTTCTCAGGATTGGGTTGGGTCAATCCTGATGAACCAAACTTTAACACATAAAATTCCCACTTTTTGTCACTTATGTTTCAAATCTCAGACAATTTGGACAAAATTTGCGAAAATGGCAGAAAAAAGAAATGCTGTCATTTTTTGGGACATGGTGTATCTCTCCAGGACAAACCTCTGAGTGCAAGTGTTCAGTCCGGACTTGTGGTTCCAACAGTTCTGTCCAGGTTGTCAGCTCCTGCCATACATGTCGTTGGGGGGGGTAAAGGGGGGGCCGGCCCCCCCCAAGCCCGATTTTTCGGCAAAAGTCCCCCCCAGCGGATTTTTGGGGGGGGGGACCTGAAAACCCTCTTTTGGATTCCAAAGTAAAGAAAATTTTAGCCCAGACAATACATTCTGCAGCACAAAATTGGGTTTTCGGCTACCATACAACCCAAAACAGGGTTTTGTAAGGCTTAGAAATCCTAAATAGGGTTTTTAGACTGCTTAGAAACCCTGATTATGGTTTTTAGGTTACTTTTAAACCCTGATTAGGGTTTTCAGGTTACTTTTAAACCCTGATTAGGGTTTTTAGGCTGCTTTGAAACCCTGATTAGGGTTTTCAGGTTACTTTTAAACTCTGATTAGGGTTTTTAGGCTGCTTTGAAACCCTGATTAGGGTTTTCAGGTTACTCTAAAACCCTGATTAGGGTTTTCAGGTTACTTTCAAACCCTGATTAGGGTTTTTAGGCTACTTTGAAACCCTAAACAGGGTTTTTAGGCTACTTTGAAACCCTGATTAGGGTTTTTAGGTTACTTTCAAAGCCTGATTAGGGTTTTCAGGTTACTTTCAAAGCCTGATTAGGGTTTTCAGGTTACTTTCAAACCCTGATTAGGGTTTTTAGGCTACTTTGAAACCCTGATTAGGGTTTTCAGGTTACTCTAAAACCCTGATTAGGGTTTTTAGGTTACTTTCAAACCCTGATCGGGGTTTTTAGGCTACTTTGAAACCCTGATTAGGGTTTTTAGGTTACTTTCAAAGCCTGATTAGGGTTTTCAGGTTACTTTCAAAGCCTGATTAGGGTTTTTAGGTTACTTTGAAACTCTAAACAGGGTTTTTAGGCTACTTTGAAACCCTAAACAGGCTTTTTAGGCTACTTTGAAACCTTAAACAGGGTTTTTACGCTACTTTGAAACCCTGATTAGGGTTTTTAGGTTACTTTCAAAGCCTGATTAGGGTTTTCAGGTTATTTTCAAAGCCTGATTAGGGTTTTTAGGTTAGTTTGAAACTCTAAACAGGGTTTTAGCACTGGCTAGAAAGCCTAGAGATGGTTTTTAGGTTGATTAGAAACCCTAAACAGGGTTTAAGAACTGCATTCAAATCACTAAATAGGGTTTTTTAGTAAGGGGGCGTGCAAAAATTACGTAATGGCATGAGGGGGGAGGGGGGGTTCGCCAAAAGATTACTAATCATTACGGTGGGGGGAGGGGGGGTTGGCGACTTTATTACGTAATTTTTTTAAAGTGCAGAAATCACTGAAGTGGTCATAATTTTAATTGCTTTTACGTACACTACATGTACATGTAGTCTCGATTTGAAGCCATTGGGCTTACATTTTCTCAATCTCACTTAGATGGACGCTTAGATTAGAGAATAGCTACGATTAAAGTCAAGGCTTTCCAATTTTTCAAATGCTAAATGGCAACAGTGACTTTTGACATCTGTTTGATAAGAGTTTATAAGCGTATAGCACTTATCGACTCGATCTTTCACAGGGCTTCATGCGGCTTTTTCAGAGCAAAATTCTTTTAATTTTTCAGAGCAAAATTTCCTGACCAAAGTCAAATTTCCCTGACCAATCTGAGTGAGAACGTTCTAACAAGGGTGAGAAGTTTTAAAAATTGGCTCTGGAAAACGCATTTAAACGGTATTCTGAGGGTAAAATTTACAGTTGTGGTAGCTGTGGAAAGTCAAAAGTCCCATTTTCAAAACGGTGGTGTGTAAAGCCCTTTGGGCGAGAGATGATTCTACTGCTATCAATTTTTTCCCTGACCAGACACCAAATTCCCTGAATTTTCCCTGATTCCCTGAATTTTTTAAAATTCCCTGACTTTTCCATGACTCCCTGACTTTTCGGGTCCCGCACGAACTCTGTTTTATGACCATCGTTCATCAGTAAGTGATATGGCAGCGCAGCCCTAAAATCTATGATAAAACACTCTGGTTTCAACTTTAACAAAAAGCCACCCAATGATGGCTTCTATGTAAAACTAAGACTATGCGTACATGTATATGTAGTTGTAGCTCATCAGTAAAGAAAACGAAGAAAATTATCAATTGTTACTGTATACAGATGTTATTTTATTAAAAACGTCATTTTACATGGAATTGAACTCAAAAATTTGGGCTCTATTATCTCTTCAAAAAATTGAAATTTCGGGGGGGGGGTAGCCAAATTATTACGTAATTAGGGGAGGGGGGGGTCAGAAAATTATTACGGGCCATTATCCGGGGGGGAAGGGGGGTCCGAAAATGGGCAAAAATACCATTACGTAATTTTTGCACGCCCCCTAATCTTATAAGTCAAAACAGGGTTTTGCGCATGCCTCAGAATCGATATTAGGGTTCTCTGAACTATTTTTAGTCAATATAACGCATTTCAATCTGTATTTTATCGCTGAAACTCATATTCAATACGTATTTTGAGCGCAAAACAGCTTTTTATTACATTCATTGTTTCAATATTCGGTTTTTAAGGCATTTTTTTCAACCGGAACAGGGTTTTTAAGGCATTTTTAATGTAAAAACAGGGTTTTAAGGCTTTTTTCGGCCCAAATAGGGTTTTGAAGCCATTTTTCGCCCCAGAAACCCTAAAAAAGGTCAACAAAACCCGCTTTTTACCCCAAAAAAAAGGTCGACAAAACCCACTTTTGGACCCCAAAAAAAGGTCCCAAAACCCACTTTGGACTTGGTCCCAAAACCCTATTTGGGATTTCAAAAAGGTCCCCCCCCCACCGAAAAACCCAGCGACATGTATGGCTCCTGCGGTTTTGTCCAGCCATCTATCTCTCCAGGACAAACCTCTGAGTGCAAGTGTTCAGTCCGGACTTGTGGTTCCAACAGTTCTGTCCAGGTTGTCAGCTCCTGTGGTTTCGTCCAGCCATCTATCTCTCAAGGACAAACCTCTGAGTGCAAGTGTTCAGTCCGGACTTGTGGTTCCAACAGTTCTGTCCAGGTTGTCAGCTCCTGTGGTTTCGTCCAGCCATCTATCTCTCAAGGACAAACCTCTGAGTGCAAGTGTTCAGTCCGGACTTGTGGTTCCAACAGTTCTGTCCAGGTTGTCAGCTCCTGTGGTTTCGTCCAGCCATCTATCTCTCAAGGACAAACCTCTGAGTGCAAGTGTTCAGTCCGGACTTGTGGTTCCAACAGTTCTGTCCAGGTTGTCAGCTCCTGTGGTTTCGTCCAGCCATCTATCTCTCAAGGACAAACCTCTGAGTGCAAGTGTTCAGTCCGGACTTGTGGTTCCAACAGTTCTGTCCAGGTTGTCAGCTCCTGTGGTTTCGTCCAGCCATCTATCTCTCAAGGACAAACCTCTGAGTGCAAGTGTTCAGTCCGGACTTGTGGTTCCAACAGTTCTGTCCAGGTTGTCAGCTCCTGTGGTTTCGTCCAGCCATCTATCTCTCAAGGACAAACCTCTGAGTGCAAGTGTTCAGTCCGGACTTGTGGTTCCAACAGTTCTGTCCAGGTTGTCAGCTCCTGTGGTTTCGTCCAGCCATCTATCTCTCAAGGACAAACCTCTGAGTGCAAGTGTTCAGTCCGGACTTGTGGTTCCAACAGTTCTGTCCAGGTTGTCAGCTCCTGTGGTTTCGTCCAGCCATCTATCTCTCAAGGACAAACCTCTGAGTGCAAGTGTTCAGTCCGGACTTGTGGTTCCAACAGTTCTGTCCAGGTTGTCAGCTCCTGTGGTTTCGTCCAGCCATCTATCTCTCAAGGACAAACCTCTGAGTGCAAGTGTTCAGTCCGGACTTGTGGTTCCAACAGTTCTGTCCAGGTTGTCAGCTCCTGTGGTTTCGTCCAGCCATCTATCTCTCAAGGACAAACCTCTGAGGCAAAGATTCAGTCATCACAGAGCGGCAAATCCAAATCAACAAAAAATCATCATATAACTGACTGACATGCATTTGATTGGTCTGGTCTCTTAGTGGCGTGTCCTATGCTGCAGTCATTCTTGTGTATAATCCACACCCTTTCACAGTTGCTTGAATACTTTTCCTTATTTGCTGACAGTTACACGGTTACATGGTAGTTCGGACCCTTTCATAGTTCTCTGGATATTTTCTGCTTACTGTCTCGACATCGACACTGTTATAGAATGCTTCGGACAGTTTATCAGTGTCCAAAGCAAGCCAAAAGATTTGACAAAATTTTTGTGTCCAACTAGACAAAAGAGTGTCCGCTAGTGATGTAAAATTTATGGAGTTTGAATTTCAGTTCAATTACAATTAAATTATGGGCTCAGTTTTTAATTTCAATTAAGTTAAATTAAATTAATTGAAACTGTTTTCCTTTATTTTCAATTACAATATTATTTTCAATTAAGAGCCGTTTTTTATAAAAACCATGCGGGTGGCGGAACATGAAATTTTTTGACCTATACTTTTTATGTGATGAATCGATAAGTCTTTAGTAGAAAACACCACCCCTGCGGTATTTTTGCTCTCCGATACCTCTTGCGGTATTTATGGCCAAAAACGTGATTTTGGACATTTTCCACTCCTGGAATAGCGTACTTGAACCGATTTAGCTCATATTTTCAGCATAGATTATGCTTACTATACTAATTATGCGTGCCAAGTTTGGGGCTGATCGGTTCACCCTGTCATGAATAGCATCGATTTTAAGTGAAATTTTAAAAAATCGAAAATATTTTTTTCCGCTAAATTCAGGATTTTGCCCATACTTCTAGGGTAGATAGAACTCGTCGCCCTCTACACGTTGGTGTTTTCACTTTTTTTTGGCTCGGCCCCGTTTTTGAGTTATTCATGTTTTAATTTTCGAAAAAAAATTTGCGGTATCTTTTTAGAATCATGTACAGTTCTGATACCCCTGAAGCTAGAGCGGCCTGTAGTAGTGCGTTGCACGCAGAATTTCGTGAGCTATCCAGCCATATAAGCGAAATCGATGCACGACCTCATACACCAGAATGACGGCGAGCCAAATTTTCGGTCGAAAATGACCCAATTTCGGACAAGGCTTCTTTACATGTTTTGACGTCTACCGCCGGGTTGGTGCGTCAAATCGCATACATTCGGGCATCAAACGATAGCTGAGATTCTCACGATTCCGAAAATGGTCTCATTGTTGCGTTTTATAGCCATTTGATGCTAGTTAAGCCCCGGTAATTGTCTGCTGTTCGGTAACCGTAAGCCATACCACTAGGAAAACAGGTAAAATCGGTGAACTAAAGTGGCATTTCAACAAAAACTAACTTGCATACGAATTGTAGAGCTACTCTAACGCCTTCGATTGATATACAGTCGTACCTTGTTAATGGCATTTCCGGACAAGGCCTAAAGTGGCTTTTTAACAAATCGTAAATTACTACAAATCTATGTTTAAAATTTATAAGCATACTAATCGGTATACCAAGTAGTAGCTGGCTATATAATCGAGGTAACAATACTAACGAGGGGCCCATTAATGAAGCACGACTGTATTTGCATGACCCAGCTAAATGTAGTGTCTAATGCGAATTTAGTTCTGTCTAACATTTATACTTAATGGGTTTATTGCACAGTAACATGATACAGTACATGTACTAGGGGGTTTGGACTTTGGGGGTTACCCCTAGATAGAAAGTGAAACCCTCTCACATCCCCCGGAGAAACTAACAAACAAGCTCAGCAATCACTAATTGTTAGCTTAAAATCGGCTTAGAAGGCGTTTTGTAAGCGATTTTGGTGTTTCCGCTGCTGATATTTAAGAGAAATCGGTGTTTTTAGAAGCTGTTTTTGTTATTTTATGCTTGCTTTTAGCTCTTAAATGTTATTTGTATGCTTGTTCTTCCTTGTCTTCTGCTACTTCAAGAGCAGGTTCCTCGGTCTCAAAAATGGTTTTTGACTGCCTGAGTTCCTGATAATGCAGTTTGCACAGCCCCTGCCCAATTCGAAGCCACTGATTGTTGCATGCTTTATGAAGCTTCAGTTCACTTAGACTCAGGGCATAATAACTCTTCTTCTGCTCATGCTCTCCGTGTCTCTTGTCTGGACAAAATGATGAGACGTTCTTGCTGGGGCGAAAAACGAGAGCGAATCTGTGCTGTTGACAGATAGTCCAGTCCTTTACAGACTCAGTGCTCGGATCTCCAGGGATCTTGGCGTTGTAGAGAAGCACATCAACTTCTGCACATGGTCCAGGAATTTCTTAAAAAAGGTTGAACTAGAATAGTATATACTTTATGAGTACTCGCAGCTAACAGCTCATAAACCAGCTTCAGTTGAGCACAATACAAACATAATGTAATAACATAACATGGCAAACAAACGAAACTGCATGACATGGTGCTTTTAAAACCTTTTTGAGTGCCAAGGTCAAGAGTGAGGGTGTATTGCTCAGACTATATTCTCCGTTTGCCGAATATTAGAGCCAGGCCTGGCTCATACTCGCCAAGACCTCTGCCAGCCAGCGCAGTGGCAGACCTTGAGTCAAGCTGAACTCAGCATACATAAGTGGTCATCGCCCGATGGGGGAGAGTAGGGACCTGCGTGCCCGGCCCGGATTTTCAAATTTCTAGCCCAGCCAGGCCCTGCCCAGGAAAGCTAAAATCGCCTAAAAATTATGCAAAAACAGATCTAGAATCTTCCGTGGGGCTGCCTGACCCGTGAAGGTCACTACGAGTCCTAGTACGAGAGAGGGGTTGAGGGGGCTGATGCCGACTGGGGAGCCTGAGCCTAACTTCAAGCGGAGGGGTAGGGTACCAAAAATGTTCAAAAATCGCAAAAACTGCAATTTTCGACTTAAAACTATTACCGTTACTATGCCGTAAGGCACGAATGACAATGAATGACTGTGCAAAGAAAACAAACTAACTTGCTGCTCTTCTATGCATCACAGTCTTTTCGGAAATCTCGGAAAGTCACCAACGCGATACAACATGTCATCATTCGCAGGTAACCAGTCAAAAAAATGGTGGGAACCACACGCAACATCCGGTACAATGGGAGAAAAATTACAGAGTTGTCTTTGCATACCGACGGCTGACCACCTACTTACGCTGTGTCTGTCTCTGCGTGTGTAATGCGCAGTTTAAACACGAGCTAGGCATGACCACCCGTCCGTCGTAACCAAACCGAGCTAGTTATTGGGGGATGGCAAAGGCGCCAATAGCTATAGAAAAGAAAACGCAGTATCAGCGATAGCATACATCGGGGATGGGAAGAATCGTCTAGTGGGTCACGTTTGTGGATCCGGCCTTTAGCAGTGGGGGGCAGGCACAAAAAAACCCTGCGTACAGTGGCGTATCCAGGATTTTGGAAAGAAAGGGGTGTAAAATTTTGAAAGTGCCTGGTTGGGCCGCTGCCCAACCAGGGTAAGAAAATTTAGCAAAATTAGCCTTCAAAAACGCGTTTAAAACGCATTCCGAGCTTAAAATTAACAGAAATTACAAGTTTTAGTAGTTTATAATGGCCTGGTTGGGCTTCTGCCCGACCAGGGCGAGAAAATTTTGAAAATTTAACCTTCAAAAACGCATTTAGAAGGCATTCTGAGCACAAAATAGACAGTTTTAGTACATAATTCATTAGTTTCTTATATTTCTTTCTTATATTTACTACCGTCTCGGCCCATTCTGATTGCCTCGCATGTGGCCCATCTGGGTTATTGCTGGATTGTATCTGGTGTACATGTGCGTTGTATAAAGTTATTTTTTTTTATTTTTTTTTGACAGACTTTTTCTTCCTACCTCCACCGCAAAGGGGGTGTACACACCCTACACCCCCCTGGATACGCCACTG